>VZQC01003336.1:289388-339055 GCA_009823505.1 Rhizomys pruinosus
TGCTAGTGTACAGTTGGCCTCTGGGATACCAGAGGGTGTTACCAAGGCCACTAAACCATAAAGCAAAATAAGTGTCTTGGTCAAGCAAATACTCCACCTGTCAGCTCAGCTACATCCTCACTATGCCTGGAATTCTGTGCAGCAGAAGGGCATAAGCGATGCCATGTATAGCCCCAAATCTAATGCGTATTGCTCTCTCCTTTGGAGGTAAATAACTCCATGCTGGATCCACAAGTGCATTACATGCACGTTATAGTTATTGATTAGGAGATGTTTATCTAAACCACAGTTTAAGACCCTGTGTCAAGTATACAGAATAACCTACTAGTAGATGTCATGGAGTTATACAGTTACCATCCAAACATACATCTGTGTGTATATCAAATTAACCTACCATAACTTTTAGTACTGTTTAAATACCTTTTATCTAATTGCTTGTGCTTCTATAGTAGGATTGGAAAAGGTTATTCCTGGAAAGACTGTCAGCCATGAAAGGAATCACAGTGACCAGATTGACCAGAGATCCAATACAACAGATCAGAGGGAAAGTAGACTGTTTTTTTGCTTCTCATCCACCTGTGCCCTTTCGTTATTGCCTGGGAATAATCTGCGGAAGAGGGGCATTGATTTAGAAGAAGGAGATAATATCAAACAATTATAAACTTAGTCGATTGGATGACACGGTGAATGGGAAACTACAGCAATATACTCTGACTCATTTGATTAACTTATAAGTCCCCCCCCCCCCCCGCTGATGGTGGGACCAAGGGGCTGTGTGGGTTTGTTTGGGCACAACAGCCTGCAAATTGGTTTTACACGAGGGATGCTTATACACATAAATTATCACTTATTGCTTAAAAATTAAAAAAAAAAAACTGAGAGAAAGATGCAGGACAGTTATGGCAGAATGCATGATCTGGGATGGGGTGGGGTGGGGGGGAAGGGAAAGGGAAATATGCCTGAACTGAATTGGAAAATGATGGATGAAATACACAAAGCATCAATAAAAAAAATTTTTTAAGAATTTTTTTTTAATGAGACTGCATCTCAAAAACGAATTTAATAATCAGTAATGTTAAATACAGAAAAAATTCCTCGAAAAATTAAAAGGGGAGCAACTTTCTAGCTTAATTCTAGTTCACAAGGATATCTAATACTATGTTGGAAAGATGGCTACTAGATCATCCAGAGGACCTGAGTTCAGATCCCAGTCCCCACATCAAGTGTCTCACAACCAGCTCCAGAACATATACTCACACAGATACACAGAAGGAAAATAAATTGAGAATAAATACCAAAATGAATATAATAAATATAATTTTTCTACTGCAGAATATTAAAATTCCCAAGTTTTCAATTTAATAGTACGATTTTACAAATGCTTACTAAATTATAATAGTAGCACCTTTATACAGTGCAACATACAGAAATATATACCTTGTCTCTTGCAGTAAGAAATCGTGGATCATCCTGAAAAGCTTCTTTGACGAGTTTACTAAATCTATTAAATAGTGTAAGCAATTGCTCAACATATTTCTCAGAGTCCTAGAAACAAAATGTTTTGCATTTCAATTTTAAGAGCAAAAATAACATAGAAACTGAGAACAAAAATACTCATTTAATAAAAGACTAAAAGGTATAAAGCTGGAGGTTGGAAAGATGGCTCTTTGATTACTCTTCCAGAAGACCCCATTTTAGTTCCTAGCCCCTGCATGGCCACTAACAACCATCTGTAACTGCAGTTCCATTAGATCTGATGCCCTCTTGTCCTCCATGGGCATGTACCGCATTTATATACATGCACATACAAGAAATAGAATTTTCTTTTTTTTTTTTTTATTTCTGTATGTGTATGAATGTACTGTCTGCATGTAGGTCTGTGCACCCGTGTTGTGCAATGCCGCGGAGGTCAGAAGAGGGTGTTGGATCCCCCTGGAACTGGAGTTTCAGACAGTTCTTGGCCGCCATGTGGGTGCTGGGGATCGAACCCTGGTCCTCTGTAAGAGCAGTAGGCACTATTAACCGCTAGGCCATCTCTCCAGCCCCAAAAGAAATAGAATTTTAAGTAAAATTTAATGGATTATGGATTTTTTTGTTTTGTTTTGTGTTTTGTGTAGCAGTGTTTTTCTGCATGTATGCATGTGTGTCATGTGTGAGCCTAGAGCCTCTGGAGTCCAGAAGAGGGTACTGGATCCCCTAGGACAGGAATTACAGACAGTTGTGAACCAACCAACTGAATCCAGGTCTACTTTAAGAGTAGCAAGTGCTTCCGGGCGTGGTGGTCCACACCTTTAATCCTAGCACTTGGGAGGCAGAGGCAGGCGGATCTTTGTGAGTTCAAGGCCAGCCTGGTCTACAGAGTGAGTTCCAGGACAGCTGGGACTACAGGGAGACCCTGTCTCAAAAAAACCAGAGTAGCAAGTGCTTTTAACTTACTGAACCATCTCTCCAGCCCCCTCAATAACTACTTTAAACACATGATCTTCCATTTAAGAAATACCTTTGATCTGTATATATCTTTAGCACTAAGGAACACTTACAGTAGTAATTGTTTCAGCGGCTGCTACCATGTCTGCCAGGCCAGCACTGAGGATATGGTCCTCCAAGTCTTTCAACATAGGCTCTATCCCATTAGGAACTTTGTCCATCAATGAAAACATTAAATGCAACTCTGAAAGGACAAAATACATTATGCAATTATTTTACCCAAAGAATAAATTTCTCTCTGATTTGCATGTATTTCTTTCTTGTTATTGTGTTTTTTTCATTGTTTTATTTTTATTTTTTGAGATAAGGTCTTATTATGCAGCCCTATCTGGCCTAGAACTCACTGTGGCTCAGGCTGTTCTTAAACTCACACCAGGCTACATACAAAGTCTAGAAGAAAAGAGTCTGGGGAAACATGTGAGTTTGAAAAATTAACAGTATCCTGTGGATACAATTAATTTATCAACCCGGAGTGCAAAAGTTACTCTCTTAACAATCTTATTAAAAGCAATAAATCTCTGGAAAATCCAACACCAATGAGATATATATATAATTTTTTCCTTATTATTCTAAAAGAACAAAACTTGCTGGGTGTGGTGACAGACTACATAGCAAGATCCAAGCCAGTTTGGGCCACAAAGCCAGATCAGATGTCTTAAACAATTACAACAACAAAATCACAAGTTATAGTGAAGACTATAACATTTCATAAAGTAGTTGCAATATTATTATTAAAAGGGTGAAAACAGAATGATAAAACAAATATAACATGAAACTTTATTCAATTTATTTTATTATTATTTTTTTTGTCTTTTCGAGACAGGGTCTCCCTGTAGCCCCAGCTGTCCTGGAACTCACTTTGTAGACCAGGCTGGCCTTGAACTCACAAAGATCTGCCTGCCTCTGCCTCCCAAGAGCTAGGATTAAAGGCATGCGCCACCACGCCCGGTTGAACCTTTATTCAATTTAATTGAATTCTATTTGACATTCACAAAAATCCAACCTTACAAAATGGATTACTGACTAAATTCTTTTTCAGGGAGTTGAGCATCGATCATATACAACTCTACTCAGGTTGGCAAATAAAGCGCAAATAGTTCTCTTTTGTTAGTGAGTAAACTGCTTTTACTGTAAATTACTCCCTTTACTGGAAACTGAGTGGATTCAAGAGGGTCAGGACTTCAGGGAAATAGCAAATTCAAGCCTTGTCTGTTACATCAAACCTCTTCTCAGAGGCCAAGTAGAAACCAGTGTGTTGAAATATTTCAGATTCAATGTAGATTCTAGTTAGATAAAATAAAATCTGGGAATGCAGGATACTCTCTTGAATTGTAAGGTCTTTATGATAGTTTACCTACTTTCAGTTTCATTCCGCTTGATCATGCCTTGGCATTCTGCTAAGATAGTCTCCTTAAATGAGGTCACCAGAGCATTTACACAGCACTCCATGAGCTGAAACACACCAACAATTAATCAAGGCTACTGATTTAAAGCACAAATCTAGTCCCATGAATCAAATAAAAACATATTGCCAATAGAAAAAGAGTAAGTACATTGAAAGTAGAGTTTACTTACCTTTAGTACAGGGTTATTTAATATAAATACTCTACATTACTTTACCAAAGTATATTTCTTTCTAAGGAAAAAAAAGTACATAACTTAGGTCTCTTTAAAATTGAAGTCTCTCATAAGCCGGGCGTGGTGGAGCACGCCTTTAATCCTAGCACTTGGAAGGCAGAGGCAGGCGGATCTTTGTGAGTTCAAGGCCAGCCTGGTCTACAGAGTGAGTTCCAGGACAGCAGGGGCTGCAGGGAGACCCCGTCTCGAAAAGACCAAAAAATAAATAAATAAATAATTTAAGTCTCTCCAGCCTGGTGTACATTATGAATTCCAGGACAGCCGGAGCTACAGGGGGACCTTGTCTCAAAAAAAGACAAAAATAACGACAACAACAACAAAAATTAACTAAGTCTCAGAGCTGGAGAGATGGCTCAGTGGTTAAATGAACTGGCTGTTCTCTGTAGAGAACCTAGGTTTGGTTCCCAGCACCCACGTGACCACTAACAACTATTCTTAAGTCCAGTTCCAGGCTATCTAGTGGCCCTTTTGGCCTCCGTGGACACTGTGCACTTATATACATGCAGGCAAAATATTAATACACGTAAAAATGAAAATTTATTAAAAATAATTAAAGGTTAAGTCTGTGAGGAAGGAAAAAACTTTGGTTAACTCTTCCTATCTGGAGTGAAACTATATCAGTATCTAAATTATTTATTTTTGATACAGGGTCTCCCTTTAGTCACGGCTGGCCTGGAGCTCACTATGTAGACCAGGGTGGCCTTGAAGTCACAGAGATCCTCCTGCCTCTGCCTCCCAAGTTCTGGAATTATGGTCATGAGCCACCACGCCCTGCTACCAGTCCCTTATTTTTATTTATTTTTTAATTTTATTTTTTATTTTATGTGTATGAATGTACTGCCTGCATGTAGGTCTGTGCACCCATGTCATGCAATGCCATGGAGGTCAGAAGAGGGCATTGGATTCCCCTGGAACTGAAGTTGAAGATGGTTGTCAGCCGCCATGTGGGTGCTGGGAATCAAACCCGGGTCCTCTGTAAGAGCAGTCAGAGCTCCCAACCACCAGGCCATCTCTCCAGCCCCAGTCCCTTATTTTTAAAGGACTTGATCATGCTAGTCCACTCAAGCTGGTCTAGAATTCACTCTAAAGCTCAGGGAGTCCTTTAACTCTGGATCTTCCTGACAGTCCTAGGCACGGAGATCACATGCCTACGCCACCAGGGAGAGACTGAATGGAACCTTGAAAAATAAGTACTCCTAAATGGACTATATATTGTAATGTGGATATGCTAGAGAAGACACAGTAGAAGAGTGGGCTAGAAAAGTGGGATGGAGCCAGATTATGACTGAAAATCTGTGGTTTATGATTTTCATATAAACAAGAACCAGAAAGCTTAAAACAGAGGAAAAAATTAATGTGATTCTTTTCCTAAAGCAACAATTAAGGGTCAGTGTAAGGGGAATAGGAAGGGGATGAGGAGCAGGAAGAGGACGGTAAAAGAGGCTGCTGAAATATTTCAAGGGAGAGGGGGAGGGTGGAGGATTATAGATCACCAGGAAAATACCCCTAAAGGGGCAAAGAAACGCCTCCCATCCCTGAATCGTCTCTAACAATGATTTATTCTAATTTCAAAGGTCAAAAGTAGGTTGCTATGCCTATAATCCCAGCACTCGGGAGAAGCACCAAAGATCATACACTAAGGCAAATAACTCTCTTAAGTGAAGAAGGAATGACTGTGTCTTAAAATTATTTTTGTCTCTAGGTATTGTGAGCCACACCTTTAATACCAGCACTCAGGGGACAGAGGCAGAGGCAGGTGGATCTCTGTGAGATGAAGACCAGCTTGGTCTATATAGTGAGCTCCAAGCCAGCTGGACTTAATGTTGATAACCACTGAATATGAACTTAGATAATGGAAATACAGAGTATTGTTCTTTCTACTTGTCAGGCATGCTGGCAGATGCCTGAAATCCAAACACCTGGGATGCTGAAGCAAGAGCAGTCTAGTCTATTTAGCAAGAGTTATCTTAGAAAGGAAAAAACAGCACACAAACAAACCGACCAATAAAACCATTCTTCCTACTTAAAATTTTCATAGATTTTTTTTTTTGGAAAGTCTTTCAATGTACTAATAACTTTTTAAATATGTGCTTCTATTTCATTTCTGTCCTATAAAAACAAAATGAATAAGGTTAACAAATTCTTCCTTCATACAGTGGAACCCTCTGTTCCACCTGCTAGGTAATCTCCCTTTATCATAGAACTGGAGAACACATACTGAGCACTTTAACCCTCAGCAGTGAAGCCAGACTAAAACCAGGTAAATCTACTGTAGAACTGAGAAAAAATAGAAAATCCATCTAAATAAGCTTAAGCCCCAGTCACTTAATGTTTTCTATTTTCATAAACTTTCACACAAACATTATCACAAAATGTTGTTTCATGCAGGTACTGGAACATACCCAGTAGCTGGTGCTCTTAACTGCCTGACACTCCAGCTGAGCCATCTCTCTACCTAACTTTTTTTTTTTTGTATTTTTGAAACAAGGTCTTCCAGTATCCCCAGCTGGCCTGACACACTATGTAGACCCAACTGGTGAATGCTGGGCTAAAGGCATGCACCACCATATCTAGCTATAACTGTTTTGTTGTTTTCTATTTGAGTCAGGGACTCTCTTTTAGTCCCAGCTGGCCTTGAACTCCTAGAGATCTGCCTGCCTCTGCCTCCCAAGTACTGAGATAAAAGGTGCACACCAACTCACCTAGCATATTAACTATGTTTTTTAATGTCATAGAACAGTACAAAAATCCAGAAGTCATTATACTTTGTAATGGTGAATATTTCATGCAACTTTTGTTCCAGATTATAAATTATATATATACATACACATACATATATAAAATATATACTTAAGCTACAATATAAAAGGTGTTTATAATAGGGATTCAAAAGGGAGGTTAAAGATAACTGCACAGAATTCAGTAAGTGCCTCAGAGAAAGGTATTCATTCAGCTGTTTCTAGATTTGAAACATTGAGTAAATTATAACAAATAACTTTTACTGCACACTTCCCTACTAGGGATTATAAAAGCATAAAAGACATTTAAATGTATGAAGACACTGGCTGAGTAAGGTATGATGGTGCAAACCTATAATCTCAGCACCTGGGAGGCTATATGGCAAGTGAGAGGCCACTACCACCATGCACTTTGTGAGACTCTCTGGGGGCAGGGGTGAGTAGGAGAGATGGTGAATTACTTGCAAACTTGCAGGTGGGAATGATTTTCTAGGAATTCCTGTATTATAAATGAGAATCATACCTAACCTTGTAACAAAATTTAATCTTGGGCTGGAGAGATGGCCTAGCGGTTAAGAGTGCCGACCGCTCTTGCAGAGGACCCGGGTTCAATCCCCAGCACCCACATGGCGGCCGAGAACCGTCTGAAACTCCAATTCCAGGAGAACTCCAGTTCCAGGGGAATCCGAGATTCTCTTCTAACCTCTGCAGCATTGCACGACACGGGTGCACAAACTTGCATGCAGACAATACATTCATACACATATGGAAATAAATAAAATTAAAAAAAATAAACATAAAAAAAAATTTAATCTTATGTTTTGATATCATTTAACATGATCTTGGCTTGCTTACAGCGTAAACAAGCTTACTTGGACTCTTTTTTTTTTTTTTTAGTCTTTTCGTGACAGGGTCTCCTTGTAGCCCCCAGCTGTCCTGGAACTCACTCTGTAGACCAGGCTGGCCTTGAACTCACAAAGATCCGCCTGCCTCTGCCTCCCGAGTGCTAGGATTAAAGGCGTGCGCCACCACGCCCAGCTCTTGGACTCTTTTTGTAAGCTAAACATACAGCTTTAATCCCTTATGACCCAGCCTTGCCCCAGACCCAGAATAATGTGTTATGAAAACTTAAGGGAGCACAAGGAATTATCCCAAGTTTATGTCCCAAACAACAGGTACAATTATTAGCCTGATAACACTTATTGGTGGTTGTACATGCTGTTCTGGGTCAGTAGTGGGTTAGAAAAAGAAAATCCTTCCCTGATAAGACAGGCTCCTTATTCCTTTCCCATAAGAAGCTAGATGTGCTCTTGGTTTGAGGTTTTTAAGATATTTTATTTATGTGTATGCATGTATTCCCTGCATGTATGTAAATGCACCCATGTCTTACACTGCCGAAAGATGTCAGAGGAAGGCATCAGATCCCCAGAACTACAGTTGTTAGCTGCCACATGGGTGCTGGGACTGTCCTCTGTGAGAGCAGACAGTACTTTTTATTTTTATTTTTTTGGTCTTTTTGAGACAGGGTCTCTCTGTAGCCCCAGCTGTCCTGGAACTCACTCTAGACCAGGCTGGCCTTGAACCCACAAAGATCCGCCTGCCTCTGCCTCTGAGTGCTAGGATTAAAGGCGTGCGCCACCAGGCCTGGCGGCTTCAGGCAGTTTTTTTTTTTTTCATGTGTATGAATGTAACATCTGCATGCAGGTCTGTGCACCCGTGTCCTGCAATGCCGCAGAGGTCAGAAGAGGGCGTCGGATTCCTCTGGAGCTGGAGTTAAAGACGGTTCTCAGCCGCCATGTGGGTGCAGGAGATCGAAACCGGGTCCTCTGCAAGAGCAGTCGGCGCTCTTAACCGCTAGGCCATCTCTCCAGCCCCAGGCAGTACTCTTAACCACTGAGTCCTCTCTGTAGCCACTCACTCAGACACCATATTGTGGCATTTCTCTGCCACATTCATAAACATTGTATAGTTAATTCACAAGGATTTAAAGTTGGGAATGTGATTCTGTGACCTCCAACATTGTCCATATGAACAGAAGTACAAAGAAAAGTTAAAAAAAGTTCAAGTTCACAATAAACAAAAATAAAAAATTACATCTACACTAAAAATAACTACATCACTACACTAAAATTTTCAAGGACAGGGACTGTGCTTTGTCTATAACTAAAGGTCACAGTCTTGCAAGTGCTGGGATTAAAGGCATGTGCCACCATATCTGGCCAACAACTATTTTTTGGATTGTGTTTTGTTTTGTTTTTAGGTCTTTTTGAGACAGGGTGTCCCTTTAGTCCCAGCTCACCTGGAGCTCACTATGTAGACCAGGCTAGCCTTGAACTCACAGAGATCCACCTGCCTCTGGCTTCGGAGTGCTGGGATTAAAGGCGTGTGCCACTATGCCCAGGTTGGATTTATTTTTTTGTGTGTTTGAGTGTCATACCTGCATGTGTATAAGTGCATCTATGTTGTGCAGTGTTGAAGGAGGACAGAAGAGGGCATTAGCTCCCCTGGAACTATAATTCCAGTTGTTTGCTGCCATGTGGGTGGTGGGATTGGAACTGGGATCTTCTGAAAGAAGATCCAGTGCTCTATTTTTTTTTAATTTATTTTTAATTTATTTTTGTATGTGTATGAATGTACTGTCTGCATGTAGCTCTGTGCAACCGTGTCATGCAATGCCACGGAGGTCAGAAGAGGGTCTCGGATTCCCCTGGAACTGGAGTTCTCCTGGAACTGGAGTTACAGATGGTTCTTAGCCACCATGTGGGTGCTGGGGATCGAACCCGGGTCCTCTGCAAGAGCAGTCGGCGCTCTTAACCACTAGGCTATCTCTCCAGCCCAAGCCAGTGCTCTTTAACCATCTTAAAAAAGAAACTATAAATAAGAACAGCCAGGCATGGTGACGCACGCCTTTAATCCTAGCACTTGAGAGGCAGAGGCAGGCGGATCTTTGTGGGTTCAAGGCCAGCCTGGTCTACAGAGTGAGTTCCAGGACAGCTGGGGCTACAGGGAGACCCTGTCTCAAAAAGACAAAAAAGAATAAGAACAAAATCGGCTCTCACTGGAAAACTGTCCAGCTGTATTACATTCTGTTCTCTTAGGTCAATAGACACAGTAGCAGAAACTTCTTTTAGAATGCTAGAGCGCAGTTAGAAAGGGGAGTGGATAGTGAGGGAAAGAGAAAAAGAATGGGGAAAACAAGGAAAACTAAGCAACTGCAGAATCTGATGCTGAGGCTCACTATGCTATTATTCCCTACTAAATATTTGAAGGCTGCAGGGTAGTGCTATGGCAGAGAATTTTGTAAGCATGCATGAAGACATGGGTTTGATCCCAGCACCTCTGAAAAGGGGGTGTGGGGGCCCCACTGGTGAGATGGCTCAGTGAGTAGACACATTTGTTGCCAAACCTGATGACTTGAATTCAATCCCTATGACCCACACGGTGGAAGGAGAGAACTAACACTTGCAAGCTGTCCTCTGATCTCCACATGCATGGTGGAGCATGTTTGTTCCCACACACAGACACAAACCAAATAAATATAATAAATTCTTAATGGATCTGAAACCTCATGAAGCTTTTTTCCCTTAGGATAATGGTATAGGCCTTAAATATTAAACAATCTTTAGAAGACTATTTTAACTAAGCAAAAAGAGAGATTTCTGGGGTGTTTTTTTTTTTCCTTTTTTCATCCTAGATCAAGAAAGTCAGTCGCAGAGGACAAACACCATTTAAAACCTCATATTGTTCCCCACCATTTACCAAAGTACTATACACACACTTGATCCTAAATACATACTTGTTATGGGAAAAACATTGTGAACGGGAAGGACAGTGACAAACCATCTCTCTCACCTTGTATTCCCTGTCTCCATTTGCTAACTTCCGTGTCATATGTCATCAACTCCTGCATTTGTTTGCCTGAGATGAACACTTCTAAATCCATAGCAATCTCTCCCCAGAGGTCTGCAAGGTGAAACACTTAACCATCAATGTGCTTGACGTTTTACCCTCTGCAACACCAAGACTACTACTACCAACACTCAAAGATGAGGCCTGCCATGAAACACAGCAGGCACTTGAAAAGCATTGTTGAACAAATGCATTCACACGTCTGTGAAGGTAAGGGAGACCAACAGGCTAAGTGATGGATAAATTCTTCTAGTATTCCATTTGCACAATAAGTCTACTCCACTAAAATTTAATAAAAGCAGCAAAACAATTTTGATTACCATTAGCTATATAAATGTATTATTACTTTTCTTTTTCTCAGCTGTAAGATAATGGCTGAACTAAAAATTACCCTAGGTTTAATCTAAACACTTTTAAATGAAGTTTTTGTGTTGTGTATTTCATGTTGGGTTAGGAGGTGGGAGTGGTGGGTCATGCACATGAAAGTGAGAAGACAACTCGAAAAAGATGGTTCTCCCCTTCCACTGTGTAGACCCCAAGGACTGAACTCAGGTCATCATTTTATTGGCAAGTACCCCTACCCTCTCAGCCATCTTGCTAGCCCATTATCATACAATGATATCTGTCATTTACATAAGCTATTCTTAAAATTCTTGCTGTCTCTGGCAATGCCAGTATGCATGTGTGGAGGGAAGACAACAGCTTTTTAGTATCTTGTTTTATTTTTGAAACAGGGTCTCACTATGTAGCCCTCACTGGCCTAGATCTCAAAGATCCACCTACCTCTACCTTTTGAGGACTAGAGCCTGGCCAAGAGCCCTTTTGGAAGCTGGTTCTTGCTTTCTGCTGTGTTAAAACAAGGTCTCACTTGTACAATATACTCAGGCTAGCTGGCCCTCAAGCTTCCTGGCCAATCTGCTGTCTCCATCTCCCATCCTGCCTTAGAAGGGATTACAGATGTGTACCACTGTTTCTGGCTTTTTATACAAGTTCTAAGGACTGATGCTCATGGGGGTTGAATTTCTACCTGCTGAGTCATCTCCTTGGTCTTTTGTGGTTTTTGGTTTTTGTTTGTGTTTGTTTTTGACCCCAGCTGTCCTGGAACTCACTCTGTAGACCAGGCTGGCCTTGAACTCACAAACATCTGCCAGCCTCTACTAGTACTAAAGGCATGTGCTACCACGCCCCACTGATCTTTTGTGTTTCTTAAATACTTCTGATCAGCATGTGTTATTTCTACATAATAAAGAGTTTCATTATATTTCTTTTTTTTTCAATACTAGATCAGATGAGGTTTCATTTTATTTATACACATATGTAATTTTTTTTTTTACTTTTTTGAGACAGGGTCTCCCTGTAGCCCCAGCTGTCCTGGAACTCACTCTGTAGACCAGCTTGGCCTTAAACTTACAGAGATCCACCTTCCTCTACCTCCCAAGTGCTAGGATTAAAGGTGTGCGCCACCACGCCCGGCTACACATCCACCATTTCAACCATAGCCCTCCCTGTCAGCCACTCTCATCTCCCTCCCACTCCTCCTGATCACTTTTCTTTTCCCAAATGGGTCCCTTGCTTCTCTCTCTATGTGTTTGAGTGTATGAGTGGGGTGGGGGGACAGCACACACCCATTAAAATTCATTAGGAGTGCTTACAGGAGCTGAGTAATGATTTTACAGGAACATGTGTGCTCTACCAATGGTTACAGAACTGAAGAAAATGTCTCTGCCTTTCCCATAAACCACTGACTACTTGAGTCCTCAGCTGGGCGGGGCACCAAGAGTCCTTCCCATTCCCATGTCCCAGTGTTGTTGATGGGCCCAATCTTGTGCGGCTCCTGTTCAGTTTATAAACTCAGTTTGCAAGGACAGTAAAAATAGTTTTATTATTAAAACTAGTAAGCACTTTGTTACTACTATGTGGGCACCACTTGTGATTCCAGTTTCAGGGTACCTGAATACCTTTTCTGGCCTTTGTGGAAATTGAATGATATGGATGCACTTAAAAACAGAAGTACTCATACATATAAAATAAACTTAAAAAAAAAATTTAAAAAAAAAAGGTAGCAGCTTTCATGGTCTCAAGTTCAACAAAAATCCTGCCAGCTACAAAGTTTGTGTTGTTTTTTTTTTTTAATATTTGAGACAGTGTTTCCCTGTAGCCCTAGCTGCCCTAGAACTCATTATGTAGATAAGGCTGGCCTAGAAATCCCTATTTCCTTCTTCTTAATATGACTAGCCCTTTCCAAGAGGATTTTATATTAGCTAAACATACCTACCTTGTGAGATGAATTCTTATCCCTGCAACTAAGATCATTAACTAATTTTATAAATATGGGAATAACATATATATGCACATATGCATATTTTTCCAAATTATTTGTGAAACATTGCATCTCTTCATGATATACCCCAAATGCCCAATATTATCATTAAGAATTACTGCAGGGGCCGGGCGTGGTGGCACACGCCTTTAATCCTAGCACTTGGGAGGCAGAGGCAGGCGGATCTTTGTGAGTTCAAGGCCAGCCTGGTCTACAGAGTGAGTTCCAGGACAGCTGGGGCTACAGGGAGACCCTGTCTNAAAAAAAAAAAAAAAAAAAAAAAAAAAAAGAATTACTGCAGGGCCTGGTGGTGCATGTCTTTAGGCAGAACTCTAGAGTTCAAAGCCAGCCTGGTCTACAGAGTTCCAAGACAGTTGGGGCTGCAGGGAGACCCTGTGTCAAAAAGACCCCCTGGCTATTTATTTAGACTCTTGTACACTTCTGAATTCCAGTTTGCTCCTCTGTACAACAGGAATAGCTCCTCCTAGTCATACCTCAAAACACATTCTGAATCCACCTGCTCAGATAGCGTGTGTAACTGCCATGAATATTTCTCATAGAGCAGCAGTCTTGTCTCAATACCACACTACAGCCTAAATATGGTTCTGTAATATGGAAGTCAGACCCTGCCTCACTTACAGCCCTGCGAAAGCTGGTCATGCTCCTGGTTCCTGCCTCACTCGCTATATTCTAGAAACACTAAACTTTATTAAGCTCATTCCTACTTCAATCTTCCCTGCCTACTCTTCCCTGTCTAGAATGTTATTTCGGACCTTTAGGAGACTGGCTCTGCCTCGTCACTAGGTCTTAGCTCCATCCAACATCACTACTCAGGGAGGCTCTGAAATATAAATCACATGAAGAGTTAGAGGATTCTATGTCAGGGTAAGTCAAGAGCACCAATTAACTAGCCAATTGAACAAAGCTAAACCTGCAGTTTTTAACCACATCCGCACGAACATCAGATGAGAAAAAAAGCAATTTTGGGAGAGATGGCTCAAATGGAAAAAGAACTTGCACTACAAGCAAAGACTGACTTCAAACCCAGAACCAACATAAAATGCCAGATGTGGTGATCAACCCTTTAACGCTCACTGGCCAGTCTACCCTAATTGGTAAGCTCTAGGCCGCTATGAGACCCTACCTCAAGAGACTGGTGGCATTCTTGAAGATGACACCAGAGTTTGTCCTGTGGCTTCCATGTACACACACACACACGTGCATAAAAACATAAGAAAAAACAGGCTGGGGAAATTGCTCAGTGGCTGAGAGCACTGGCAGTTCTCACAGAGGATCCAGGTTCTGGTCCTGGTATACACAGGGAAGCACATAACTGCCTGTAAGTCCTGCTCCAAGGGATCCCACACTCTCTATACACCTGGTGCTATCTGCATACACCTAACACATAAAATAAAAATGTTGGGCTGGAGAGATGGCCTAGCGGTTAAGAGCGCCGACCGCTCTTACAGAGGACCCGGGTTCGATCCACACCACCCACATGGCGGCCGAGAACCATCTGAAACTCCAATTCCAGGAGAACTCCAGTTCCAGGGGAGTCCGACACCCTCTTCTGACCTCCGTGGCATTGCATGACACGGGTGCACAGACTTGCATGCAGACAGTGCATTCATACACATACAGAAATGAATAAAATTAAAAAAAAAATTAAAAAAAAATGTTTAAAACAGCAACAGCCGGGCGTGGTGGCGCATGCCTTTAATCCTAGCACTTAGGAGGCAGAGGCAGGCGGATCTTTGTGAGTTCAAGGCCAGCCTGGTCTACAGAGTTGAGTTCCATGACAGCTGGGGCTACAGGGANTAAAAAAAAAAAAAAAAAAAAAAAAAATAAATAAAATAAAATAAAATAAAACAGCAACAAAAAGAGCAATCTGGACCAGGACATTAAGTCTAATTTCATAAAATAGATTTTGGTATTTAAGTATTATCTATTTATTATTTTTTATGTGTATGAGTGTACTGTCTTCAAGTAGGTTGGTGCACCCGTGTCACGCAATGCTGTGGAGGTCAGAAGAGGGTGTTGGATTCCCCTGGAACTGGAGTTAAAGACGGTTCTTAGCCACAATGTGAGTGCTGGGGATCGAACCCAGGTCCTCTGCAAGAGCAGTCAGAGCTCTTAACTGCTGAGCCAACTCTCCAGCCCCCAGATTTTAATATTTATAAGCTGTTGTAGTTTGTCTTCCATTGCTGTAACAAAACACTCTGACCGACACCAACTTGGGGAGGAAATGGTTTATTCAGCTTACATCTCCTGGGTCACAGTTCGAATGCTGTTCACTGGCTTGCTCCCCTGGCCCATGCCCAGCCTGTCCTCTTATAAGGTACACAACAAGCTGCCCAAGGTGGCACCACCCATAGTGGCTGGGCCCTCCCACATTGCTCAACAATCAAGACAATACTCCACAGACGTGGCCACAGGCCAGTCCAATGGAGCCAATTGCCCAGTTGAGGTTCCCTCAACCCAGGTGTGTCAAGTTGACACAAAAGCTATCCAGCACATAAGCTAATTTAAGGAGCAACTGATATCATTGTATGTATGTGTGTACTGCATGCACATATGCACATGCACCTATGTTGTGTGGTATCCATGAAGGATAGAAGAGGGTATCAGATCCCCTGGACCTGGAGTTATAGGTATTATGGGATCTGTGATTAAAACCCTGGTCCTGTGCAACAGCAGCCAGTGCTCTTAACAAGTTTTTACAGTTGGCAAGGTGTGTCTCAGTGAGAAAAATCACTTGTCATGCAATCTTCCATCCTTGGACCCCATGTAGCAGTGGAAATAAAGAACTAAATCCAGAAAGTTGTCCTCTAACCTACACACACACCATGCTTGTGCATGCCCTGACCCATATTATTTTTTTTAAATAACAAGCTTCCTTACATCATGTTCATACACATCATTCTGGTTGACACCCATCCCACCACTTAAACAGTCTACCTGTAGACCCAGCTGTATGCAGATCGGGATAGCAGTGAAGTCACTGTAACCTTCCTGGCTCTTCTCTCAAACGCTGCAATTAAAGGTGTGCACCACCATGCCTGGCCTATTTATTTATTTTTTTTGTCTTTTTGAGACAGGGTCTCCCTGTAGCCCCAGCTGTCCTGGAACTCACTCTGTAGACCAGGCTGGCCTTGAACTCACAAAGATCCGCCTGCCTCACCTCCCAAGTGCTAGGACTAAAGGCGTGCGCCACTACGCCTGGCTGTTGGTGTTTACTTTTGCAGTTCTTCACTGTAAATATTAACCCATTCTTTGATTCCCAATCTGTGGGCTGTCTGTTCACTGTTGATAGTTTCTTTTGTATAGAATCTTTGCAATTTCAAGTAATCTCCTCTCTTAATTCTTGGATTTCTTGGGATACTACTCAAGAATTTCTTACCTGTATCTATATCCTAAAGTGTTTTTCCTGTGGTTCCTTGAACAATTTCAGCATTTCTAGGTTTTTTTTTTTGTGTGTGTGTGTTTTGAGACAGGGTCTTCCTGTAGCCCCAGCTGACCTGGAACTCACTCTGTAGACCAGGCTGACCTTGAACTCACAAATATCTGCCTGCCTCTGCCTCCCAAGTGCTAGGATTAAAGGCGTGGGCCACCACGCCTGGCCTTTGTCATTTTTTTATCAGTTCTGTGAAGATTGTCACAATTGACTCTCTCCATTGCTTTTAGTAATAAGCACCTTAACAGAGTTGGTTCTGACACTAGGAGAACCAGAAGTCTTTCTTCATCTACAGTGTCTTCAATTCCTTTTACAGAGTCTATAAAGTTTCTTTTTAGAAGTCTTTCACTTCCTTGATTAGATTTATTCTGGGTCAGTCTGGGATGTTTGCTGTTTGCAAGTATGTGAGTGAATCTGTATGTTGTGATTTTTACTGGGAGTGGAATATTTTCCTGATTTCTTTCCACATCAAGTTTTTGCACACTTGGCTTTCTAAAGGAGAATTGTAAGGTGATTAGTTCTGATCTGGGAGTTTTTAAATTAATAAGCATTTATTTGTGGGGTTGGAGAGACAGCCCAATAGTTAAGAGCACCATGTTCTCTTGAAGAGGATTAAGTTAGTTTCCCACTACCCAATGGAGACTAACAACTGTCTGGAACTCCAGGTCCAGGGGACCCACGGTCATTTTCTGGCCTCCAGTCACTGCCTGCACATGGGTGTGCATACATACAATTAGGCCAAACACTCATACACATAAAATAAAAATCAAAAGATTTTTAAAGAAGTTACCATTATCTTTTAGTTTAAAATTTATTTGAGAGATGACTCAGCAATTTAGGGCATGGGGTGTTGCTGCAAAGGACCCAGGTTCGATTCTCAGCACCAACATGGTACCTAAAACTTTTTGTAACTCCAGTTCCAAGGACTTCAACACAATCTTCTGACCTCGAGGGGCACTGCATAACAGGTATACTTACATACATGCAGGCAATACACTTACGTATGAAACAATAAATGAAAAATTTTTTAAAAGTAACCCTTATTGGCCGGGGGGGTGGGGGGGGGTGGCGCATGCCTTTAATCCTAGCACTTGGGAGGCAGAGGCAGGCGGATCTTTGTGGGTTCAAGGCCAGCCTGGTCTGCAGAGGGAGTTTAAGAGTGGCCAGTGTCCTTACCACTGAGCCAGCTCTCCAGTTCCAGTCAATTCCCCTTCACACGTCACTGAGCCGTTCCTGTCCATTCACAGTAAATCCACGTTGCTTTAGGTTTCTAAGCTCTGTAGCCCACACTGGCCTGGACCTCACAGATCCGCCTGACCCAATGCTCCCAGTGAGGGGGATGGCAGACATGCACCCTACAGACCCAGCATGCCTGACACTTGCTATGTAGACCAGGCTGCCCTTGAACTCACAGAGATCCACCTGACTCTGCCTCCAGAGTGCTGGGATTAAAGGCAGACGCCACCACAACGCCTGGGGTTGTGTTANACCAAAAAAAAAAAAAAAATCAAATTATAATCCAGGACCTAGTTATTTTGTGCTCTAAGTTTTGTGTTCTTTCTATCATAACATTGTTCATTTTAACAACTGATTTTCTTTATTATTTTTGTGGTGATAGGGACTGAACCCAGGGCTCTGTGTACTCTAGGCAAGTACCCCATTATTGATCGATAAGCTCAGCCCATTTTATCTCCTTAGATACAAATTAAAGTAATAAATATTTAATAAACAAGGTATATGTCTTTTCTAGGTCAATCAGGTGTTTAAAATAGCCATGTATCTACATTAGGGTTTAAGTTCCCAATGCTATACTTGGCTCTCTAGTTTTAGTGCTTATTTCTTCAGAACAAAAATCTGCTGTAAAAATATATAATATTTGAAAAATTAACTTTAATCTATGCCATTAAAAGTTAGAATGCTTGTTTGGAGATATGTCTCAGTGATTAAGAGCACTGGCTCCTCTTACAGAGGACCTGAGTCTGGTTCCCAGCACCTACATGGTGGCCAAGAATCATCTACAACTCCAGTTGTAGGATAGCCAATTCCCTGGCTCTTCTGGCCTCTGTAGGCACTCCATGCAGGGGTGCACTTACACACATGCAGGCAAAATACTAAAAAAATAAAAGTAATAAATAAATTACTCGGCCATAGCTTCCAAAAAAACAAATTGGGGCCAGTGAGGTGGCTCATGGACAAGGACACTTTGGGCCAAATGTGATGACTAGATTCAATCCCTGGGACACACATGGTGGGGAAGAGAACAAACTGTTCATGTGTCCTCTGACCTCCACACACATGCCAATAGTCTCACATCACATAAATAAATGTGATTTTTGAAAGTTAAAAAAGAATGATTCCCAGCAAATGGGTGGCAGAGGCATGCAGAACTCTCAGTTCAAGACCAGCCTGATCTACATAGAGTTCTAGCGCAGCTGGCTACAGGGAGACCCTGTCTCGAAAAGACAAAAAATAAATAAATAAATAAATAATAACCTTTGAAGAAAAAAAGGGTACACACAATATAAAGTGAAAAAAAAATTTTAAATCAAATTCCACCTGTAGCCTAAAAATGCCTGTGTGAGAAAACTGGAATGATAGTACATTGAATGCAAATCTAAATCCAGTTCCTAGGTTCCAAAGGAAATCTAGTTCTTGGGCTTCAAAGGAACTGGAGGAATACTATTGTTATACCTGTGCAGATTACAAGACCCTTCCCAAACTCAATTCTGATTTTCCTTATTAAAGCAAGATAGGATAAAAAACAAACAAAAAAGCCAGCAAGCTGCTATCTATGATCAACTTTTTCAATATAGATAAAAGCTATACTTTAGATACATAAAACACTGCACATTAACATGGTCTAGAACAAGGATGGCAAATGGGTTTATATTTTGCACACCAGATTGGAAAGTATGTTCAAAATACAGTGCCTTTGCATATGTGCTGTCTCACTGTGGCAAGAGTATCAAAGCGAATGAGTAATACTGTCAAAAGACATAAGGAACACAAGTGACATCACTAGCATTGTGTATGTGCCATCCCTGTCCTGCATTGCTTCATATAATACCACAAGTATATAACTGCAAAACTACTTACTGCTTCAACAGAGTTACATTCTCGTCTTGTTTCTAAGTAACGTAGTGCTCGTTTTTCTTCTTCTTTTAATTTAGCATCTGCCTGTCCAGAAGCAAAGTGGCAATCATTAAGAGTATCAAGAGACTAGTTCACATTAGCAAATGCACTATGTTCTGACTTACATATTTCATGTAATTCTGTACACCATTTTGCTGTAAATATGAGGGTGCCTGTGTTCTATAAAATCTCTCTGTTGAATCCAAATATGCCTTCTCAAAATTGTCCCTATAGATCTGAAGTTTATCCTCAGGATTAGAGCAAAGGTTAACTGAAAAACAGAAGAAAAAATTACCTTATTCTTTTAGTATTGTGATACAATAAATTAATGACAAATTGAGGTACTATTAATGTATAACATTAGGAAATTTACAAAGATTATGGCATAAAGCAGTAATGCAACAAATATAGTTATCTGGTCTATTTTAGTTTAGAAAAGATCATAGTCAATTCTTGAACAGAGAGCTGGATCTTCAGGAATAGTGATTTGCAGAGACAGACTAAAGGAAATCAATAATCAGAAGCACAAAACCACAACTGGAATGATTATGCTGACTACGCAGATTGTAATGATAATTAAGGAATAGTTGTGAAGAGCCTTAAATCTCAAATCAAGGGGCCTAAGCATCCTGGATTTAGCACGATGTACCGTAACTGGGTAAACAAAGGCTCAGGGAGGCAGCTCAGCCAGCAAAGGCACCTGCTACCAGCCTTGATCCTGGGTCCAACATGACAAAAGGAAAGAGTTAACTCCTCAGACCACATTTTGTACCATAGCACATGCACATCCATACACATAAGTAAACTAAAATATAAAATACATAATAAAAAAGGGCTAGGGATATAGTTCATGAGTAGAGAGTAGGCTTAGCTTGTATCAAGTTCAGTTTTCAGTACTGAAAAAAAATTCTGCAAGATGACTATTTCAAAAGTCTAGAAGCAGAATTTAAAGAGGTCTAGACTGGGGCTAGAGAGATGGCCTAGCAGTTAAGAGCGCCGACCGCTCTTACAGAGGACCCGGGTTCGATCTCCAGCACCCACATGGCGGCCGAGAACCGCCTGAAGCTTCAATTCCAGGAGAACTCCAGTTCCAGGGGAACCGGACACCCTCTTCTGACCTCCGCGGCGTTGCACGACACGGGTACACAGACTTGCATGCAGACAGTACATTCATGCACATACAGAAATAAATAAAATTAGTAAAACAAAAATTTAAAAAAAGAGGTCTAGACTGGAGGCGAATGAAATAAGGAACAATTTCAAAGATAATGCTAATGAAAATCTAAAGACTTGATAACTAAATAAACAGAAAGCTAGCTAGGTGTGGTGGCCTGAGCTTTTAATGGGGGGGGGGGCAGGCAGATCTCTGTAAGTTCAAGGCCAGCCTGGTCTACATAGTGAGTTCGAGGACAGCTGGGGCAGTTACTCTAAATGATCAAGTAAGAGCACTTAGATTACGAAAGGCCTCCATGAATGAAGGAGGACATGTTAAAAGGCAAGGAATAATTGGCTGAAACAATGGCTATGATTAAAATAGAGAATGTACAGAAAATTAACTCCTGAAAACAGAAACATGAAATCCACCCTTTTGTCTTTGAGACTGGGCTGGCCTTCAACTCAGAGATTCACCTGCTCTGCCTCCCAAGTGCAAAACCAGCTATCTTTTATGAGCTACAGATTCTGATTTATGCTGGATATGGTGGCGCACCCATTTAATACCAGCACTGGAGAGGTGGAGGCAGGCAGATCCCTGGGTTTGAGGCCTACCTGGTCTACACATCAAGTTCTAGGCCAGGGCAGACAAGCCTACACAGTGAGACTCTGCCTCAAAACATTTTTTTTTCAATTTACATTCCTCTAGTTTAGGACACCAGAAAGATTTCTTAGCCAAGAGACTACTGATAAGAATCATGGTAATATGTGTTTTTGGTCTTTTTGAGACGGAGGAGTCTCCCAGTACACCCTACTGGCCTGGGACTCAAAGATCTGCCTCTCTCTCCCTCCAAAGTGCTGTGATTAAAGGTGTATACCACCATGCCTGGCATGAATTAAAATCTTTGCTGTTTTTGTTTTGTTTTTTAATTTTTTGTTGTTGATGTTGGTCTTTTTGAGACAGGGTCTCCCTTTAGTCCCAGCTGGCCTGGAGCTCGTTCTGTAGACCAGGCTGGCCTTGAACTCAGAGATCCGCCTGCCCCTGCTGTGTTGGGACTAAAGGCAGAATGCCTGGCATTCTGCTCCTTTTTTTTTTTTTTTTAATTTTTTAAATTTCTTTATGTGTATGAATGTATTGTCTGCATGTAGGTTTGTGCACCCGTGTCGTGCAATGCCGCGGAGGTCAGAAGAGGGTGTCGGATTCCCCTGGAACTGGAGTTCTCCTGGAATTGGAGTTACAGACGGTTCTCAGCCGCCATGTGGGTGCTGGGGATCGAACCCCGGTCCTCTGTAAGAGCGGTCGGCGCTCTTAACCGCTAGGCCATCTCTCCAGCCCCTCTGCTCCTTTTTTTAAAACAGAATCAATACAATTTATAAACTGTTAAAATAAAAAAGTAGATGTGACTTTACATGCTCACAGAGGTCTGATATGGCTATGATTATCCAGGGATTTCCAAGGGGAAATGATCATAAAAGTTCAGAACATACCATAGGATTCTCTCACTCCAATGACCAGCTGAGAATCAAAAGCTTCTCCTAGTCTTTCGGCATGCACCAGCTTCATGGCACTATCCTGGAGTCTGTTCTTTATATTTGAAAAAATCGATTCATTCCATGTGTCAAGCATGAGCTAGAGAAGTGAGAAAATATACCATCATATTCGATTAGACAACTTTCATGACACATAGCAGAAAAGGAAGTCCTATTACTAGATCTGCATTATAACTGCTTTAGAGAGGTATTGTTATGTTTATTTCTTCTCTTTTCTTTTCTTTATTTTAATTTTATATGAATTTGTACTGTCTGTATGTAGGTTTTGTGCACCCATGTCCGTGCAATTCCCTTGGAGGCAGAAGAGGGTGTTGGACTCCCCTGGAACTTGGAGTGTCCTCGCTGGAATTGGAGTTACAGACGGTTCTCAGCCACCATGTGGTGCTGGGGATGACGAACACCGCCGGGTTCTCTGCCAGGAGCAGTCGGAGCTCTTAATTGTTAGGCCAGCTCTCCACCAAAAAGCCCTATTTCTTGTCTTAGTGAGACAGGGTCTGCCCCGTAGTCACAGCTGGCCTGGAACTCACTTTGTAGACCAGGCTGGCCTTCATCTCAGAGGTCCACTAGCCTCTGCTTCCGAAGTACTGGGATTAAAGGCATGTGCCACCAACCCTGTTGAGAAGTAGTACGTTTAGCTTAATGGTAAAGAGCTAATAATGTTTCAGTTCTGCCATTTACTTTCCTACCTGTATAAACATAACAAAATTAGCCGGGCGTGGTGACGCACACCCTTTATATCCTAGCACGTCGTGAGGTAGACGGTGGTGGACTCTCTGTGAGTTCAAGCCAGCCTGGTCTACAGAGTGAAGTTCCAGGACGCTGGGGCTACAGGAGACCCTGTCCTCGAAAAAGACCAAAAAAAAAAAAAAACAAAAAACAACAATTTCCAGTGGCTATAGAAAAATAAATGTTGAATTAATGAAGCAGAAAATCTGTTGGATTAAAGTCCTTAAAAAGTCTCTTTTTTTTTGGTCTTTTTGAACACAGGGTCTCCCTCTGTAGCCCCAGCTGTCGCTGGCAAATTTCTCTGTAGACAGGCTGGCCTTAGAACGCACAAAGATCCCGCCTGCCGCCTCGCCTCCCCAGTGGCTGGGATTAAAGGCACTCACCAGGCACGGGCAAGCCTATATAAATTTCTTCAACTAAAAAGAAAAAAACAAAATCCCGCATAGATAGGGAAAGTGTGGTAAGCAATTCCAAGCCCAACCGCTAAGGATCTAATTGCAACTTTTTGACTGCTGGGAGAGGAGAGGACACAGGGATGAGTCTGGGTGGGCCCAGGAATTGTAATCACACTGAAGGACATTTGGGGGAACAAATCAAACTGCTATATACTGTAATTATGAATAAATAAGGGAGTAGCATTAACAAGGAGGGAGGAGAGAGGGAGGATCAAACATTGTATGAAAATCACAAGAAAAAGGACTGGAGAGATAGCCTAGGCAGTTAAGAGGCTAGACGTCTTGCAGAGGGACCCGGGTTTCGATCCCCAGCACCCACATGGTGGCTAAACAACCGTCTGTAACTCCAATTCCAGGAAGAACTCCAGTTCCAGGGGAATGCCGAGAACCTCTCTTCTGACCTCCACGGGCATTGCACCGACACGGCTGCACAGACCTGCCAGGCAGACAGTACATTCATACACATAAAAAGATAAATATAATAATAAAAAAAAATAAAATAAAAAAATCACAAGAAAAAATATATCCAAATATACATAAAAAAGAGGTATATTTTCCTACTAAATGTCTATCAAGATTATTAAAACATACATTTTGGTGAGTATAGATGAATGCTGTAGGTAAATTTATCAAATCCTTATTAAGAACAGTTAAGAGTAGCAGTAAATGGGCTGGAGAGACGTGCCTAGTGAGTAAGGGCAAAACCGACTACTCTTGCAGAGGACCCGGGTTCGGATCCCCCAGCACCCAGCACCCATGGTGGCTGAGAACCGTCCTGTAACTCCAATTCCAGGAGAACTCCAGTCCAGGGGAATCCGACAACCCTCTTCTGACCTCACCAGGCACTGCCAACGACACGGGGGTGCACAAAGAACCTACATGCAACGCCAAGGCGTGGTGGCTCATGCATTTAATCCTAGCACTTGGGGAGTCAGAGGCAGGCTACATTTTGTGAGTTTTCAAGGCAGCCTGGTCTATAGAAGTGATTCCAGGACAGCTAGGGCTACAGGGAGACCCTGTCTCAAAAAGACAAAAAAAAAAAAAAAAAAAAAAAACCAAAAAACCTACAATGCAGACAGTACATTCATACACATACGAAAATAAAAAAAAAGAAATTTAAGAGTAGCAGTAAGTGTGAACAATTCTGTAACATTCACTATGTACCTAAGTCTGTTGTATGTATTTTGCAACTATAATTCGTGATAATCCTGACACCTATTACTATGATCTCTGCTTTAGATATAAGCTGGGCCCAGAACACAGGATAATTCCCACATTCATACAGCACTTTAATAGCAACCAGGCTTGATTCTAACAATGTGGTCTTCGAACCAACACTCATATTAATCATCAAATGTTACTGAACCCCAAAACAAAATTAGGAAAAGTTATACCACTAAGAGGCTAAGACTGTGAGCTACAAATAGGATCTTAAAAATTTTTTTTGTACTGGGCGTGGTGTCAACATGCCTTTGATCCGCACTGGGAGCAGATGCAGGATGGATCTTTGTGAGTGCTCAAAGTCCCAGCACTGGGTCTAACAAGAGTGAGTTTCGCCAGGCAGCTGGGGCTACAAAAAGACCCTTCTCAAAAAGGCCAAAAAAAAAAAAAAAAAAAAAAAAAGGCAAACAGGCTTAAGACCACACACAAAGAAGAAAGAGAACTGGAAATTAAACATTTTATGGATAAAATAACATCAATGTGATTCAAGTAAATCCTTAAGATCTAATAAAAGAATTTATGTTGTGAAGTACCTACAGCCAATTAAATTCTAAATAGTTCTTGGGTGCCTTCAGGTAACACTTTCTGGAGGGTATTAGGAACACATTGGGGAAATGTACTTACCTTTCTTACAATACTATCTTCCATATTGGATTTTTTATTGCTGCTCTGTTTACCCATTAATGTAACCTCTAGTTGGCAAAAGGGTTTTGGTAATATGTCACACTGTGTGAAGAATTTTCGCCATTCAACAATATATGCCTTTAGCAAAGCAGTGTCATCTTGGTGGCTCAGTACACGCTGGAAAAAAAATTATCAACTTGAAATAAATGTAAAATGCTGTGAAAAATACCAGTATATACTCAAGGCATAACTTTAAAATATAGCGGCCAGAGCGTGTGGCGCCGCCTTTAAATCCTAGCCTTTGGGAGGCAAGAGGCAGGACGAATCTTTGTGAGTTTCAAGGCCAGTCTGGTTACGCTGGTGAGTTCCAGGACAAGCGTGGGCTATACAGGGAAGCCCTGTCTCGCAAAAGACCAAAAAAAATAAAAATAAAAATAAAAAATATATTATATCAGCCTGGCGTGGTGGAAGCAATGAACTTTAAAATTCAAGCACTTTGGGAGGCAGAGGGTGTTGAGATCTTTGTGAGTTCAGGCCAGCCTGGTCTACAAAGTTTCCAGGCCAGCTGAGACTGAAAGGGAGACCTGTGTTCAAAATCAAAAAAAAAAAAAAAAAAAAAATATATATATATATTAATATATATATATACATACAAAATAATATTAAAAAACATACCCTAAAAAAAAAAAAAAAATCTTTTTTTTCTTGTTCCTGGCCAAGAGTGAGGCCAAGAGTGAATTATGACATATAAATTATCTCTCTGTACAAGCTGGAGTTCATCAGATCATACTCAGAGCTAGATAACAGATCAACTCTAAAAAGGGGTAGTGCTTATGTCCCCACTGCTGACATTTATACTAGCTCTATCTATGATGTGCTCTCACCAAAGGAATGTTGTATTTGCTTTTTAAAATTATTTTGCCAGACGTGGTGGCATCAAACCTTTAATTCAGCACTCTGGATGAGGCAGGCAGATCACTCTGTGAGTTCAAGGCCTAAATGCCTGGGTCTACACGACTGAGTTTCAGGCAAGTGGGGCTATAGAGGACCCTGTCTCAAAAATAAAATATAAAATAAATAAAATAAAAAGCTTGGGTGAATTTAGCTGAAGCCAGACAGTTTGTAAAACCAGACAAATGTGTTGGGCTGGAGAAGATGGCCTAGCAGTTAGAGCACCGACCTGCCCTTACAAGAGGACCCAGGTTCCATCCCCCACCCACATGGCGGCTGAGAACATCTTAATCTGTAACTCCAATTCCAAGGAGAACTCGCAGTTCCAGGGGAATCGCACAATCTTGACATCCTCGTTTTTGACCTCTGGCGGCAATTGCACGACACGGGTGCAAATCCTACATGCAGACAGTACATGTTGAAAAAAAAAAAAAAAAAACCCAGACAAATGTAACAAATAATACAGTTATGGAGTGGCAGGGCATCCTAGTGGCAGAGTTCTGTCCTAGTATTCTTGAGACCATGGGTTCAAAGACTAGAAGTCAAAAAATAACATAAATAAAATTGAGCCTGGTAGTTGCCCAGGGAGTTAAAGACTTATCAGAGCTGAGGCAACTAGGATTCAATCACTGGGACCTATCCTCATGGCAGAAAGAAAGAACTGGCTCTGGAAAGATATTCTCTGACTTCCACATACATACTGTGGTAGGCCGCACATGCTGTGGCACGTGCTGTTGAATTCTCAAGACCTGTACACTTTTGTTTATTCTTTTTGGTTTTCTGGTTTTCTGGTTTTTGAGACAGGGTTCTCACTTTATTGCCTATTGTCTCAAATTTCTTGGCTCAGACTGCCAAAGTGATAGAATTTGGGTATTTATTTTGTTTTTTTTTGTCATTTATTTGTTCATTTATTCATTCATTCATTCTTGGTGGTAAGGATCAAACCTACAGCCTTGCACATCTATGCTAAGCACACATTCAACCACTGAGCTACAACTCTGCTCCTTTCTCGTTTAAATTATATCACAATAAATATTTCTATACATATTGCATTTTCCAAATGGAAGATTTAGTCATTTTATTTTATTTATTTATTATTTTTATTTCCGTACGTGTATGAATGTACTGTATGCATACAAGTTTGTGCACCCGTGTTGTGCAATGCCGCGGAGGTTAGAAGAGGGTGTCGGATTCCCCTGGGACTGGAGTTCTCCTGGAATTGGAGTTTCAGACGGTTCTCGGCCGCCATGTGGGTGCTGGGGATCGAACCCAGGTCCTCTGTAAGAGCAGTCAGCGCTCTTAACCGCTAGGCCATCTCTCCAGCCCCAGATTTAGTCATTTTAAACAAGATGAAAATTCACCTCAATACTGCTTAATACTTGGACTAACAGAGCAAAATTTGTTCCTTTTTTGAGACAGGGTCTTCCTATGTAGCCTTGGCTGGCCTAGAACTTTATAGGTTAGTTACGCTGGAATCTAACTTCTAGTAATCCACCTGCCTCTCTGCCTCTTGAGTGCTAGGATTAACCTGGTGTCAGATATGTAGTTTTTGTTTTTTGGTCTTTTTCGAGACAGGGTCTCCCTGTAGCCCCAGCTGTCCTGGAACTCACTCTATAGACCAGGCTGGCCTTGAACTCACAAAGATCCGCCTGCCTCTGCCTCCAGAGTGCTGGGATTAAAGGCGTGAGCCACCATGCTGGCTCAGATATGTAGTTTTAAAAGCAACTGAAGAGCCGGGCATGAGTTCTTTGTGAGTTCAAGGCCAGCCTGGTCTACAGAGTGAGTTCCAGGACAGCTGGGGCTACAGGGAGACTCTGTCTCGAAATAAATAAATAAATAAATAAATAAATAAATAAATAAATAAATAAAATAAAAGCAACTGAAGAATGGGGTTTAGCTCAGTGATAGAGCACATGATTAGAATGCATGTGAGGCTCTGGAATTTGATGCCTAGTACCAAAGTTGAAAATAAAACTTCAAATATACAAATATGCACAACTTACTGCCTGTGCTTGCTTAATAAACTCAAGGATATCTTCTTTCAAAGCCTGATGAATTTTTGATGAGCCTTTATCATCCCACAGACAGACTGCATGCACATCCCTGTAAAAAATAAAGCAGGTAAGCAAACAGTAATGAAAAAACACAGGTCAAATTCTTCTTGGGCTTTACATTAGTTTCCACAGACATGGTAGACTAAAGTAATGGTGCCAAAATCCATTCACAAGACCTCTTACCACATAGAGCTGTTTCTATTATTTTCTCTGGGTACTGATTTCTGTGTTAACTCTCTATTTGTTATATAAAATGTTATTATAAAAGCATGTCTCACAGGGTGTGGTGGCACACGCCTTTAATCCTAGCACTTTGGAGGCACTGGCAGGCGGATCTCTGAGTTCAAGGCCAGCCTGGTCTACAGAGCAAATTCCAAGACACCTGGGGCTACAGGGAGACCCAGTCTCAAAAAGACCCAAATAAACAAACAAACAAATAAATGCAAGTCTCTGTCCTAAAAGTTAATTGCTAGTAACATTTTATCTGCCAGGAATGGTGACACATATCTTTAGCCCCCAGCACTTTGAAGGCAGAAACAGGCATATCTGTTTGACAGGGCCAACCTGGTCTATGGTCTACATAGTTCCAGGCAAGCAAGGAACACACAATGAGACCCTGTCTCAAAAAAAAAAAAAAAGTGAGCGAGCAGGGGAAATAACTAAAGTGCCTTTTGTTTTTGGTGTTTTTAATTTAAGGTCTCCCTGTAGCCCCAGCTGGCCTGGAACTCAGAGATAGGTCTGCTGGGGTTAAATTCCTGTACCATTAGGTCGGCCCCTAAGATGCATTTTTTTTGTTTGTTTGTTTTTTTTAATTATTATTTATTTATTTTTGTATGTGTATGAATGTAGTGTCTGCATGCAGGTCTGTGCACCCATGTCGTGCAATGCCGCGGAGGTCAGAAGAGGGTCTCGGATTCCCCTGGAACTGGAGTTCTCCTGGAATTGGAGTTACAGACGGTTTTAGCCGCCATGTGGGTGCTGGGGATCGAACCCGGGTCCTCTGCAAGAGCGTCGGTGCTCTTAACCGCTAGGCTATCTCTCCAGCCCCCCTAAGATGCTTTTTAAAAGGAACACTGTACAAGAGAAATTGTTCATAAATTCTTAACTACATTAGAAAAATGTAAGTGGTAGATTTCAAAGATTTTAAAGAGAGAGAGTAGAGAAAAAAAAAGCAAGAGGTGAACAGGGTTCCAAAGGCTTCAATTTCCTGGGAATGTGGCTGATGCCTGTGACCCAGGACGGGGGAGTGGGGCAGGGAGACCTTGAGTTCAGAGCCAGCTTGAGCTGCGTATGAGATTCTATCTCTAAAAAAAAAAGGGTGAGAATTTGATTTCAGTTAAAGATAACACTATGTGCCTATAAGAATATGAGAAAGGAATACAAGATGGACGTAAACATCCAAAATAAGCAATACCTAATATTTGGTAAACACCAGTCCTAAGTTGAAATGTGAACTAAACAGATGTTAGAAGTTTAGAGGGCTGGCCGGGCGTGGTGGCGCTCGCCGTTAATCCTAGCACTTGGGAGGCAGAGGCAGGTGGACCTTTGTGAGTTCAAGGCCAGCCTGGTCTACAGAGTGAGTTCCAGGACAGCTGGGGCTACCGGGAGACCCTGTCTCGAAAAGACAAAAAAAAAAAAATAAAATAAAATAATAGGACTACAGGACTGGGGATGCAACTCGGTGCAATGTGTCTGCCTCAAATGTACAGGTAATTGCCTTAATCCTGGACACTGTTTTTAAAAAGCCCAGGACTGTATGTAAACAAATAAAAACAGTACCTGGGAAGGCCAAAGTAAGAAAGATGTTTTAACTTAGCTTTTTACAACTATTCCTGGATGCTTTCCCTTCTTAAATAAAAATAGCCAAGGTTGTTTATCCAGTCTGCTCTGGGAACACTTAATTCAAACTGACTGCCAAGTATACAATAAATAGTGACTGGGAGACATCTGGGAAACACCCCAGCTGCTTCACTCCAAGCACAACACCTCCAAATGTGATTCACCTAGTAAGGTAAATGACCTGGTATGCTCGGTAGATAGGCAAACTGGAACTATCTCAGGGAAACCCATCTGATACCAAACCTCCACCACACTGGTAGCCTTGTTCACCTGTATGATTTGACTAATAATGCAGGTTGTGCTTGGTCCAACCTAATGATGTAAAATTCCTTGTTTACAGGTACCACGCATGTCCTCCAGGATTACATTTGTGTATACGTACTGACCATCAGGACACTGCCTCAACCCTGGAAGACTTTTAGGTTTGTTTTAACCTATCTACTGGCTCTGTGCCCAAAATGATGCCTTAAACCACACCATGACCCCATTCCTACCCTCCCGCCCCAAGACTGTGACGGACCCCTGGGTCTTGCTTATGCTAGTAAGTAAGGCAAGTACTCTACTCCCACAGCGCAGGTTTAAAAAAAAAAAAGTTCAGCCAGGCATGGTGGGGCATGCCTTTAATCCTAGCACTTGGGAGGCAGAAGCAGGCGGATCTTTGTGAGTTCAACGCCAGCCTGGTCTACAGAGCGAGTTCCAGGCCAGCTGGGGCTACAGGGAGACCCTGTCTCGAAAAGACAAAAAAATCCTGTGTTGTGCAATGGCCATACAGCGAGAGTTGGAATTGAGAAGAGATATGAAGTGGAGTCTGGTTGATTCCTGGGCAATACATTGGGAATTAATTTTATGGGAATTTAACATGCAGGACTCAGGTAAACGAGAACTGCCTGTAAAGGAGGTATGGATGTGCAAGCTGGCTAGGGAGTTAGAGGGGCACTAAGGTATTGTGCATGATCAGGTTGCTACAGCGCAATGGCATACTCTTGGCCAGCAATGTGGGGTGAGACTTTGGGTTGATAGATTACCACGAGCCACAGTCCTCTGTAAGAGCAGTCAGTTGCCTCCCTTATGTGTAAACCACCGCTAGGTGTCATAATCCAGTTCACAGGGTTTGCCATATCTCCCTCTCTCCCAGGTCACGCAAGACTAATAGTCTATTGTGGTGAAACAAGACCAAAATGAAATTCACTCTCAAATGGATTTCTTTTTACGCATTTAATACTATTGGTACTACACCATAGAGAGCAAAATTTTATAGATTACGTTTTTTTCATGATGACAGGGTCATTCACTCTCTATGCTGTTATATTTTGCTTATAGGGCATAAGGCTTTATGTAGAAGAAACTTATTTAATAGTGTTGAGAAGACCTTATCGACCATGGCAGATTTTCTTTAATCGTTGCTTAAGTATTGGTGAAGGGATGGCATTTTAGGAGTCCACGCGGAAACTTCGCACTCTCTGAGCCCAACTTGAGTGCTACAAAGGATATGAACCGTATGGTGTTCAATGGCTACTTGTAGTTTTTGTCCTTTTTGGTCTGTCACCTGTTTCGAGGTGACAGGGTCTACTAGCCTGTAGCCGCTACGCAATGCTGCTGGAAGCTCACGTCCTATTATGAAGGCTGCCTTCGCACACCCTCCAGCAAAGACTATCCCGCACTGCCCGTTGTCTTGGTTAGTCTTCTTTTCAGAGGAGTGCTAGGTTAAAGGCGGTGAGCCACATATTGACTTTGTGACTCAGATAATCGATACGCTTTTATATGTTAACAGAAGAGAGCAAGGCGGCCAAGTCTCAAGAGCACTGTATAAGGAATAGAGCTTCCGTCGATGAACGCAGTTTGGGTTTCTTGTTTTGTGTTAAGTGTTCAAGGGCCAGCCTGGTGCTACAAGAGTGAGTTTCCAGGACAGGCTGGGGCTACAGGGAGACTCTGTCCTTCGAAATAATAATAAATAAATATAAATATAAATAAATATAAAATAAGCAAGATGAAGAATGGGTTTAGCTCAGTTGATCAGAGCGACATGATTAGAAGATGCATGTGAAGCTTGGAATTTGATGCATATGTTTTATTTACCGGACTTGATTAACTAAAATTGATTGCAGATCTTTAGCCTTCAAATACTAGCAGATTTATATGTATGCCACGGAGATGGACATAATGTACGGCGATCTGGCTTTATACGAGGGACCGCATACTCGGTCTTTGAACGCGAATCGTCGCGTCGGCCGATCGAGGGGTGATGTCTTATACTGGGGATGTGTACGTTTATACACTCTGTGACCTTAATAGGATCTGTGCTTGCTTAAATAAACTCAAAGTGGATAATCTTCTTTCAAAGCCTTGATGATTTTTGATGCGAGCCCCTTTAATCATCCACAGACAAGACTGCATGACCGGAAGGAGGCACCTGGTTTGTTAGTGTAGAAAATAGAAGCAGGGAGGACTAAGCGACGTACTCCACCAAGCCAACAGCAGGTTGCGCATTGGCTGCCGGAAGTTTTCGAGTTCGTACGGCAAAGGACCAGTTAGAATTAGAAAGAACCGCACAGGTCAAGAGGAAAGGTATAGAACGATACCACGTCTGTGTATTCCTTTGTGCCTTTTGGCTTTACATTAAGTTTCCACAGACATTGGTAGAACTAAAGTAAGTAAGGTGCCAAAAATCCATCTCAACAAGCCTAGAACCTTTTACACACATAGAGCTGTTTCTAATTATTTTCGTCTCTGGGTATCGATTATCTGTGTTAACACTTCTCTATTTGTTATATAAATAGGTTATTATAAGCAGGTCCTCAACTGTGTCTCTCACAGGGTGGTGGTGGCACATGCGTGCATATATCTGGTTCACGCTTTAGTTCCCTAAGCACTTGTTGGGGCAGCTGGCACAGGGCGGAATCTCTAAGCTCTGAGTTCAAGGCGCCATGCCTGTCCTAACAAAGAGCAACGATTTCCGAAAGACAGTTCATGAAGCATCAAATGGCGGAACCGTGGCACAGGGACGCAACCGCAAGTCTCTAAAAAAGGACCCAAATATCAACAAACAAAGCATATAAACACCAATGAATAAATGCAGTCTCCTGTCCTAAAGAAAGTTAATTGCTAGTAGAACATTTTATCTGCCAGGAATGGTGACACAATATCTTTAGCCCCAGCACTTTGAAGGCAGAAACAGGCATATCTGTTTGACAGGGCCAACCTGGTCTATGGTTCTACATAGTTCCAGGCAAGCAAGGACACACAATGAGACCCTGTCTCAAAAAAAAAAAAAAAGTGAGCGAGCAGGGAAATAACTAAAGTGCCTTTTGTTTTTGGTGTTTTTAATTTAAGGTCTCCCTGTAGCCCCAGCTGGCCTGGAACTCAGAGATAGGTCTGCTGGGGTTAAATTCCTGTACCATTAGGTCGGCCCCTAAGATGCATTTTTTTGTTTGTTTGTTTTTTTTAATTATTATTTATTTATTTTTGTATGTTGTATGAATGTAGTGTCTGCATGCAGGTCTGTGCACCCATGTCGTGCAATGCCGCGGGAGGTCAGAAGAGGGTCTCGGATTCCCTGGAACTGGAGTTCTCCTGGAATTGGAGTTACACAGACGGTTTAGCCGCCATGTGGGTGCTGGGGATCGAACCCGGGTCCTCTGCAAGAGCGTCGGTGCTCTTAACCGCTAGGCTATCTCTCCAGCCCCCCTAAGATGCTTTTTAAAAGGAACACTGTACAAGAGAAATTGTTCATAAATTCTTAACTACATTAGAAAAATGTAAGTGGTAGATTTCAAAGATTTTAAAGAGAGAGAGTAGAGAAAAAAAAAGCAAGAGGTGAACAGGGTTCCAAAGGCTTCAATTTCCTGGGAATGTGGCTGATGCCTGTGACCCAGGACGGGGGAGTGGGGCAGGGAGACCTTGAGTTCAGAGCCAGCTTGAGCTGCGTATGAGATTCTATCTCTAAAAAAAAAAGGGTGAGAATTTGATTTCAGTTAAAGATAACACTATGTGCCTATAAGAATATGAGAAAGGAATACAAGATGGACGTAAACATCCAAAATAAGCAATACCTAATATTTGGTAAACACCAGTCCTAAGTTGAAATGTGAACTAAACAGATGTTAGAAGTTTAGAGGGCTGGCCGGGCGTGGTGGCTCGCCGTTATATCTAGCACTTGGGAGGCAGAGGCAGGTGGACCTTTGTGAGTTCAAGGCCAGCCTGGTCTACAGAGCTGAGTTCAGGACAGCTGGGGCTACCGGGAAGACCCTGTCTCGAAAAGACAAAAAAAAAAAAAAAAAAAAAAAAAAAAGAGTTTAGAGGGCTAAGAACACAGCTACATGGTAAAGTAATTACTTAGCATGTGAGACCCTGGGCTCAATGCTTAGCAGGCTATGAGTATAGCTTGATAAAATATATGTCACATTTGCAAGGCCCAAACAGTTTAAGCACTATCTTCAGTTTTTGTTTTCACTTATACATGGAAAAAAGCTCAAGTTCCAAAGGTGATTTTCTCCTTGAGAACAAAATGTTTAAGTTTATGCTTTCCTTTCCACCAGTAAAAGAAAATAATAGAGCCGGGTGTGGTGGCGCACGCCTTTAATCCTAGCACTTGGGAGGCAGAGGCAGGTGGACCTTTGTGAGTTCAAGGCCAGCCTGGTCTACAGAGTGCGTTCCAGGACAGCTGGGACTACAGGGAGACCCTGTCTCGAAAAGACAAAAAAAAAAAAATAAAATAAAATAATAGGACTACAGGACTGGGGATGCAACTCGGTGCAATGTGTCTGCCTCAAATGTACAGGTAATTGCCTTAATCCTGGACACTGTTTTTAAAAAGCCCAGGACTGTATGTAAACAAATAAAAACAGTACCTGGGAAGGCCAAAGTAAGAAAGATGTTTTAACTTAGCTTTTTACAACTATTCCTGGATGCTTTCCCTTCTTAAATAAAAATAGCCAAGGTTGTTTATCCAGTCTGCTCTGGGAACACTTAATTCAAACTGACTGCCAAGTATACAATAAATAGTGACTGGGAGACATCTGGGAAACACCCCAGCTGCTTCACTCCAAGCACAACACCTCCAAATGTGATTCACCTAGTAAGGTAAATGACCTGGTATGCTCGGTAGATAGGCAAACTGGAACTATCTCAGGGAAACCCATCTGATACCAAACCTCCACCACACNTGGTAGCCTTGTTCACCTGTATGATTTGACTAATAATGCAGGTTGTGCTTGGTCCAACCTAATGATGTAAAATTCCTTGTTTACAGGTACCACGCATGTCCTCCAGGATTACATTTGTGTATACGTACTGACCATCAGGACACTGCCTCAACCCTGGAAGACTTTTAGGTTTGTTTTAACCTATCTACTGGCTCTGTGCCCAAAATGATGCCTTAAACCACACCATGACCCCATTCCTACCCTCCCGCCCCAAGACTGTGACGGACCCCTGGGTCTTGCTTATGCTAGTAAGTAAGGCAAGTACTCTACTCCCACAGCGCAGGTTTAAAAAAAAAAAAGTTCAGCCAGGCATGGTGGGGCATGCCTTTAATCCTAGCACTTGGGAGGCAGAAGCAGGCGGATCTTTGTGAGTTCAACGCCAGCCTGGTCTACAGAGCGAGTTCCAGGCCAGCTGGGGCTACAGGGAGACCCTGTCTCGAAAAGACAAAAAAAAAAAAAAAAAGGTTCCCATACATTCAGTCCAGTGAGTCCACCTTGCAAATTGCTCAACCTGGGAGGTGTCTTGGGAATCCCCAATGCAACCAATAACAATTTTAAACATGTGAGCAAACCATCTTGTGTCCCATAGTCAATATGAACACAAAAAGACAGCACCAAAATTTGCTTTATGTTTACACAAGAGTTATTGGATTACTTACGAAAACAGATCAAACCACTGCTGTTTTGTTACAGATTCCTGGCGTAAAAGTTTCAAAACAATTGGACGCATGAAATCCCATTTGTCTTCAAACTGGAGAGAACCTTTATTCTTAAAAATAGGGATAAAGAGTAGTTTAATATAAATGCAGTTAAATAAATGTTACATAACTATTAAAACTTTTAAGAGTTAACCATAGGGGCCTAGGGAATGGCTCAGCAGTTAAAAGCAATACTTGCTCTTGCAGAGGTCCTGGGTTGGGTTCCCAGCACCGACATAATGGCTAACAACTGTTTATAACTCCAGTTCCAGGGGAGTTAGAGTTCTTCTGGCCACCACGGGCACTGCATGCATGTGGTGCACTTACATACACAAAAGCAAAATACTCATACACATAAAATAAAAAAATAAGAGATGCGTAAAGAAATGAAGGGCTCAAATTTAAACAACGAGTTTTCCCATCCAAAATTCTTATAGGCTTAATCTTATGCAAAGGAATCATAGGAAGATAACTATAAAGACAAAAAACTATGGCTGGGAGTATAGTCATTAGGTAGAGTGGTGACTACGCATGCATGAGGCTGTGGGTTCAACCCTGGAGGGAGGAACAGTAAGAGACAGATACTGAGAAAGACTGTACAAAGTATACAGTGAAGAATTTGCTCTGAAGATATGACCTTTCTTCTTGGCTTCTAACAGATAATCGTTGAGAAATTGCAATCTGTACATAATATGACTCAGAGTCATTCTTGGGTCACATGGAACAGGCTAACCAATGTGGTTTTTGTAGGGAACTGGCCACATCTGTAGTCTTAATGGTAAGGGCTGGCCGATCTAAAAGATCAACAATGTGGGGGCTTTGGGTCAACCTTAAGACTGAAATCATCGGGGCTGGAGAGATGGCCTAGCGGTTAAGACCCGGCACCCACATGGCGGCCGAGAACCGTCTAAAACTCCAATTCCAGGAGAACTCCAGTTCCAGGGGAATCCGACACCCTCTTCTGACCTCCGCGGCATTGCATGACACAGGTGCACAAACTTGCATGCAGTCAGTACATTGATACACATACAGAAATAAATAAATGCCAGGTGTGGTGGCGCATGCCTTAAAAAAAAAAAAAAAAAAAGACTGAAATCATCTTTGGGAGCAACCATTTATTTATGCCTATGTAAAAAGTTAGGTGAACCTCCACTGGGAAAAATAAGTGCATATTGCCACATAGATTAAAGAGAAATGTGTGCTGAGTAAAGGAGGAAGGGGTAACAGCAGCTGTATTTATTGGGACCTCCAAGCCTCCTCTTCCTCTAGCTCATCTTGAACTAAAGCCTGTCCGTATAATAAGTAGGAACAATTATACCAGCTTGTAGTAAAGTATATGAACCTTTCTAGTTGGTACCAGAGTGAGGAGGTATCTTATGGAGACTGAGCTTTTTTTTTTTTTTTTTTTTTTTTTTTTTGGTCTTTTCAAGACAGGGTCTCCCTGTAGCCCCAGCTGTCCTGGAATTCACTCTGTAGACCAGGCTGGCCTTGAACTCACAAAGATCCGCCTGCCTCTGCCTCCCAAGTGCTAGGATTAAAGGTGTGCGCCACCATGCACGACTGAGGAACTGTCTTTCTTTAGTCCCAGCTGGCCTGGAGCTCACTATGTAGACCAGACTGGCCTTGAACTCAGAGATCTGCCATGTTCTTAGCTGCCATGTGGGTGCTGGGAATTGCCAGAGCAATCAGCGCTCTTAACCTCTGAGCCATCTCTCCAGCCCTGTAAAACTCTTTTTTTTTTTTTTTTTTGGTCTTTTTGAGACGGGGTCTCCCTGTAGCCCCAGATGTCCTGGAACTCATGATGTAGACCAGGCTGGCCCTGAACTCAGAGATCCACCTGCCTCTATCTCCCAAGAGCTGGGATTAAGGTGAGCCACCAAGCCCAGCCAAAACTCATGATTAAAAAAAAAATTTTTTATTATTTTGTGTCTGAGTGTATATAGGTAAACCATATGTGTACAATGTCCCCATAGGCCAGAAGTGTTGGATCCCCTGGAATGAGAGTTATGGATGGTTATTAGCTGCTATGTGGGTGCTGGGACTCAAACCTTGGTGCTAAGGAAAAGCAGTAACTGTTCTGTTTTTGTTTTTTGTTGCTCTTTTTCTTGGGGGAGGGGTTGGTATTTTTGAGACATGGGTCTACCTTTAGTCCCAGCTGGCCTAGAGATCTCTGTAGACCAGGCTGGCCTTGAATTCAGAGATCTGCCTGCATCAGCCTCCTGAGTGCTGGGATTAAAGGCATGCATGTGCCACTATGCCAGGTGCTAGTGCTTTTATAAATTTTATTTTATTTTTTTAAATACTTTTTTAATTTTTAATTTATTATTTTTTGTGTATGAATGTACTGTCTGCATGTAGGTTTGTGCACCCGTGTCGTGCAATGCCGCGGAGGTCAGAAAAGGGTGTCAGATTCCCCTGGAACTGGAGTTAAAGACGGTTCTCAGCTGCCATGTAGGTGCTGGGGATCAATTGAACCCGGACTCAAACCTAGCTGGGCGAGGTGGTGCACACCTTTAATCCTAGCACTTGGGAGGCAGAGGCAGGAGGATCTTTGTGAGTTCAAGGCCAGCCTGGTCTACAGAGTGAGTTTCCAGGACAGCTGGAGCTACAGGGAGACACTGTCTCGAAAAGACTAAAAAAAAAAAACCTGGGTGCTATGGAAGAGCATAACTGTTCTTAACCACTGAGCCATCTCTTCAGCCCTTCATGATGTTTTTTTTAAAAACTGCGTTGATTGCCAGGCGTGGTGGCACACGCCTTTAATCCTAGCACTCGGGAGGCAGAGGCAGGCGGATCTTTGTGAGTTCAAGGCCAGCCTGCTCTACAGAGTGAGTTCCAGGACACCTGGGACTACAGGGAGACCCTGTCTCGAAAAGACCAAAAAAAAGAAAAAAAAATTGCATTGATTTATGGGGAGGCAGCCTATAGCACACACATGGAGGTCAGAGGACAATTCTTATTTTTAGAAAATATATTCTATGTGCATGTAAGTATGCACCGGTGTAATGCCTGTGAAGGGAGTATCAGATACTCTGGAAATTGGAGTTACAAACAGTTTAGCTGCCATGTGGGTACTGGAAATTGAAAGGGATCACCTGTGAAACCAGCCAGTGCTCTTAACTGCTGAGCCATCTCTCCAGTCTCAGGAGGACAATGTTCAAGAGTCAGTTCTCTCCTTCTGTGTTAGTCACAGGAATTGAACTTCATTGGGTTTGGTTGTGGCAGAAGCCTCAACAGCTAAGCCATCCTGCCAGCCTATACAAATGTTTTTGAGGATACTGTTTAATCTTTCACTGTGAGATTTTTGTTCTTTTTTTTTATTTCTGATATTTAATCTTGGGCCTTGGAAATGCTAGACCAGTTCTTAACCTGAAGTCTATGCACCAGCTGCATGAAATCTGCAAACTTTCTGAATTGTAATCCTGAAACCATTTCTCAACATGTCCTCTAACAGCCAACATCAAAATCACCTGGGGTATGGGGCTGGAGAGATGGCCTAGCAGTTAAGAGCGCCGACCGCTCTTGCAGAGGACCGGGGTTCGATCGCCAGCACCCACATGGGGGCCGAGAACTGCCTGAAACTCCAATTCCAGGAGAACTCCAGTTCCAGGGGAATCCGACACCCTCTTCTGACCTCCGAGGCATTGCATGACACAGGTGCACAAACTAGCATGCAGACAGTACATTCATACACATACAGAAATAAAATTTAAAAAATTTTCAAAATCACCTGGGGTAGTGATTATTATCTATAGGTTCCTAAAACCTATCGTAGACCTAGATTCTCTTGGAGTTCAAAATACTAGAGTTATGAACAAGCATCATGAGTGGGAAACAAAGTGATTTTTTTTTTTTTTTGGTCTTTTCGAGACAGGGGCTCCGTAGCCCCAGCTGTCCTGGATCTCGCTCTGTAGACCAGGCTGGCCTTGAACTCACAAAGATAAGCCTGCCTCTGCCTCCCAAGTGCTAAGATTAAAGGCGTGCGCCACCACGCCCGGCCAAAGTGATGCTTTTTTTTTTCTTTTGGTCTTTTCAAGAGACAGGGTCTCCTTGTAGCCCCAGCTGTCCTGGAGCTCACTCTGTAGACCAGGCTGGCCTTGAACTCACAAAGATCCGCCTGCCTCTGCCTCCCAAGTGCTAGGATTAAAGGCATGTGCCACCAGGCCTGGCCAAAGTGATGCTTCTTATATTCACCATAGTTGACCATAAGTTATTCTTCTCCTTCCCCAAATGTCTGCTTCTATCACCTAATAATCCTTTTATGAGACAGGGTCTCACTATAGTCCTGCCTGGCCTGGAACTGGCTATGTAGACTAAGCTGGTCTGGAACTCACAGAAATTCACCTTTCTCTACCTCCCTAGTGCTGGGATCAACCACAGCAGGCCACTTAGTAACATTATAAGGACACATCTGAGATAGTTACTAAAACTTAAGTTTTAGGATAAGCTGGGATTTCTCCTTTCATCAACTAATATGTTTCTACCTTAAGAACTTAAGTAAACCAGGCATATTAATTCCCACCTTTAATCCTAGCACTTGGAAGGCAGAGGCAGGCAGATCTTTGTGAGTTCCAGGCTAGCCAGGGCCATAAGGAGACCCTGTTTTAAAAACAAAACAACAAAAAAACCAGTAAATTTACATAGCAGTTTTGCTCTCCTCATAAAGCAGCTAATGAGTTTAGCTAGACCTGTGATCAGCAGCATAGATTTTGAATACTAACCATATGCCTGGCTTCATATTACTTTTTCTACTGTTATATTTTTCTGCAACCTTTGTTTAATTTACCGTTGGTTTTTTTTTTTTTTTTTTTTGGTCTTTTTGAGCCAGGGTCTCCCTGTAGCATCAGCTGGAATTCGCTCTGTAGACCAGGCTGGCCTTGAACTCAAAGATCTGCCTGCCTCTGCCTCAATTATCCTTGATCTTAGTTGTCTGTATTCCATGAATTTGACTTTTTGGTCTTTTTGAGACAGGGTCTCCCTCTCTTTTGTCCAATAAATTTTTTATTGCACTGGATTCTGACTTAGAGAATTTCATGTTAACTTAGTTTCACCTGGGCAAGGTGGCACACACTTTTGATTCCAACACTCAGGAGGCAGAGGCAGGTGGAACTCTTGAGTTCCAGGTGAAACAAAGTTTTCTAATCTTTGTTTTTTTGAGAAGTGTTTCCTTGCAGCCCCAGCTGGTCTGGAACTTGGTATGGAGACCAGGCTGGCTACTACTTGTCAGATTCAGCTGATACAGTTGGTAATGAACCAAAATTCTAACTATATTCTGGCCTAGCCTACATTTCTCCTTTTTGACCACTGGACAAAATAATTTTCTTAGGTAAAAAATAATTTTCTTAGGTAAAATCTAACTGCATGCTGGGGTGGCACACACCTTTAATCCCAACACGGGGGGGGGGGGGGCCGCGAGAGGCAGATCTCAGTGAGTTCAAGGCCAACCTGGCCTACAGAAAGAGTTCCAGGCCAGCTGTGGCTACAGGGAGACCCTGTCTCGAAAAAAAAAAAAAAAAAAAATAAAATAAAATAATAGGACTACAGGACTGGGGATGCAACTCGGTGCAATGTGTCTGCCTCAAATGTACAGGTAATTGCCTTAATCCTGGACACTGTTTTTAAAAAGCCCAGGACTGTATGTAAACAAATAAAAACAGTACCTGGGAAGGCCAAAGTAAGAAAGATGTTTTAACTTAGCTTTTTACAACTATTCCTGGATGCTTTCCCTTCTTAAATAAAAATAGCCAAGGTTGTTTATCCAGTCTGCTCTGGGAACACTTAATTCAAACTGACTGCCAAGTATACAATAAATAGTGACTGGGAGACATCTGGGAAACACCCCAGCTGCTTCACTCCAAGCACAACACCTCCAAATGTGATTCACCTAGTAAGGTAAATGACCTGGTATGCTCGGTAGATAGGCAAACTGGAACTATCTCAGGGAAACCCATCTGATACCAAACCTCCACCACACTGGTAGCCTTGTTCACCTGTATGATTTGACTAATAATGCAGGTTGTGCTTGGTCCAACCTAATGATGTAAAATTCCTTGTTTACAGGTACCACGCATGTCCTCCAGGATTACATTTGTGTATACGTACTGACCATCAGGACACTGCCTCAACCCTGGAAGACTTTTAGGTTTGTTTTAACCTATCTACTGGCTCTGTGCCCAAAATGATGCCTTAAACCACACCATGACCCCATTCCTACCCTCCCGCCCCAAGACTGTGACGGACCCCTGGGTCTTGCTTATGCTAGTAAGTAAGGCAAGTACTCTACTCCCACAGCGCAGGTTTAAAAAAAAAAAAGTTCAGCCAGGCATGGTGGGGCATGCCTTTAATCCTAGCACTTGGGAGGCAGAGAGAGGCAGATCTCAGTGAGTTCAAGGCCAACCTGGCCTACAGAAAGAGTTCCAGGCCAGCTGTGGCTACAGGGAGACCCTGTCTCAAAACAAAAGACCAAGAAAAAAATCTAATTGCATAAGTTAAAGGCATTTCTCTAATAAACCAGTCATTTAAACCTATCAAAAAAAGGAAATGAGGCTTCATTTGGCCACTCCCAAGTCAGCCCTATCTCTATTCAAGCTATCAAGAGTCTTCAATTTAAGTGATCCAGTAAATCACAGATGGATCCTGGCAGGTTCTTAACACATTTCTTCTAGAAGTTGAACTTCAGTCTTCCCACTTTATGATCAGTACATTTTTTTACTTTTATTTATTTATTTTATTTATTTTTGTATGTGTCTGAATGTACTGTCTGCATGTAGGTTTGTGCACCTGTGCCGTGCAATGCCTCGGAGGTCAGAAGAGGGTCTCGGATTCCCCTGGAACTGGAGTTCTCCTGGAATTAGAGTTACAGATGGTTCTTAGCTGCCATGCAGGTGCTGGGGATAGAACCTGGGTCCTTTGCAAGAGCAGTCGGTGCTCTTAACCGCTAGGCTATCTCTCCAGCCCCTACTTTTATTTTTTTATGTGTATGAATGTAATTACAGTCTGCATGCAGGTCTGTGCACCCGGGTCGTGCAATGCCTCGGAGGTCAGAAGAGGGTGTCGGATTCCCCTGGAACTGGAGTTAAAGACGGTTCTCAGCCGCCCTGTGGGTGCTAGGGATTGAACCCGGGTCCTCTGCAAGAGCAGTCAGTGCTCTTAACCTCTAGGCCATCTCTCCAGCCTGAGTGCTTTTTAATATGTGAACATTTGGCAATCCTCCCACCTCCCAACAAGATGAGAAAAAAAAATTTTTTAATTTATTTTTTATGTGTATGAATGTACTGTCTGCATGTAGGTCTGTGCACTCGTGTCGTGCAATGCCGTGGAGGGGGTCAGATTCCCCTGGGACTGGAGTCAAAGATGGTTCTCAGCCACCATGTGGGTGCTGGGGATTGAACCTGGGTCCTCTGAAAGAGCAGTCGGCGCTCTTAACCCCTAGGCCATCTCTCCAGCCCCGAGAAAAAAATTTCAAACCACTCAATACTCAAATGTGGTAATGCAGATGACAAACGTTTTTCCACGGCATCAGTTATAGCTATCTAAAATCACATATACATAATATTCATTTCAAAAATCTCCCATAGTCAACATTTTGCAAAACAATTTTATTGAAAACTTCCCAGTGTATCTCTCGCATCTGTCTTCACTGTCACTTACTGATCATTCCAAAGTATTCTCATTAAGTTATAGCACTTTTTTTATTATTTTTTATGTGTATGAGTGTATGGTTTGCATGTAGGTCTGTTCACCCATGTCGTGCAATGCCTCGGAGGTCAGAAGAGGGCGTTAGATTCCCCTGGCACTATAGTTAAAGACAGTTCTTAGCCGCCATGTGGTGCTGGGAATCAAACCCAGGTCCACTGCAAGAGCAATTGGCACTCTTAACCACTGAGCCATCTCTCCAGCCCAGCACTTTTTTTAGGCAGGCTCTTACACTAACTAGGTAGCCCTGGCTGGCCTGGACCTAATGTAGGCCAAACTGGCCTCTAATCCAGAGATCCACCTGCTCAGCTTCTCAAGTGCTGCGATTAAAGGTGTTTTCCACCATACCTAGATACCTAGTAACAGGCTTTTTGTTTTGTTTTGTTGGTTTTTTTTTTTTTTTTGAGAGTCTCCCTGGGGACTAAATAGTGCACCACCACACCAGGCAAAAAAAATTTTTTTAACATTTTGCTTATATTTAGGTGCTGTGTCCGTGTGTCTTGGGTGTTCGTGGAGGCCAGAAGATAAAGTCAGATCCCCTGGAACTGGAGTGGCAGGTGGTTGTGATTTGCCTGACAAAGGTGTTGGGAACTGAATTGAACTCTCCAGTGCTTAACTACTACTCAGCCCCACAACAGGGCTTTAAAAACCTTATTGTTGCTGGGTGTGGTGGCGCACGCCTTTAATCCTAGCACTGGGGAGGCAGAGGCAGGCAGATCTTTGTGAGTTCCAGGCCAGCCAGGTCTACAGAGCGAGTTCCAGGACAACTGGACTACAGGAAGACCTTGTCTCAAAAAGACAAAAAAGGGGCTGGAGAGATGGCTCAGCGGTTAAGAGCACTGACTGCTCTTGCAGAGGACCCGGGTTCAATTCCCAGCACCCACATGGCAGCTAAGGACAGTCTTTACTCCAGTTCCAGGGAAAATCCGATGCCCTCTTCTGACCTCCACAGCACTGCACGACACTGGTGCACCTACTTACATGCAGACAGTACAATCATACACATTAAAAAAAAAAAATTCAGAATCTTTACAAGGTAGCTATTTAACTTCTACCAACTGAAAATAAGGTTTAGGTTTGTATTTTCCAACAAGTCCTTTGAGGCTCTGTGTGTAGTAAGATGGTGACGTCCCTAGAAGGCAGGCAGTGCCTTATGCCAAGTAATCAACAAGTCAGAAGTCACAGAGCTGTGGCGGAGGGCAGAGACGGCACTCCTTTAATCCCAGCACACAAGTCTACGTCCTGAGTTCTAGGCCAGCTGGAGGAACAGGTAGACCGGGCTCAAAACAAACTTCACAAAGAATCAGGAACCAAACACACGGCCTCAATCCACAGAGGCAGGCTGCTCTGAGTCTGCAGCCAGCTTAGGTTAGAGTTTCAGGCCAGCCAGGGCTTCATGGGGAGGCCCTGTCAGAAAGAAAAGAAAAATAAACGGACGGATGGATGGATGGATGGATGGATGAATGGATGGATGGCAGGAAGGAAGGAAGGAAGGAAGGAAGGAAGGAAGGAAGGAAGGAAGGAAGGAAGGAAGGAAGGAATCAAGAACATAATTACTCTTTCAACTAATAACATTTTGTCATGCAGTGAGTTCCACAGCTAGTGTGGATGTAGTGAGTTCCACACTAGCTGTGGAACTCACTATATAGACTAGGCTGCCCTGGATCTGCCGGCCTCTGACCCCCCCAATCCTGTGATTAAAGGTAAGTGCCACCACTCACAGGGTAGTGGCAGGTCTCCCCTCACCTGGCCTGGAACTCACCATGTAGACCAGGCTGGCCTAGATCTCCCAGAGATCCACCTACCTCTGCCTCCTGGATGCTAGGATTAAAGGCACGTGCACTATGCCTGGCTATAAAACTTCTTATGTGGGGGCTGGAGAGATGGCCTAGCGGTTAAGAGCGCCAACCGCTCTTGCAGAGGACCCGGGTTCGATCCCCAGTACCCACATGGTGGCAGAGAACCGTCTGAAACTCCAGTTCCAGGAGAACTCCAGCTCCAGGGGAATCCGAGACCCTCTTCTGACCTCCGCGGCATTGCACGACACGGGTGCACAAACTTGCAGACAGTACATTCATACACATACGGAAATAAATAATAATAATAAAAAAAAAACTTCTTATGTAAGCACATGAAAGCATCAAAATGGATCTTCAGAGGTGGAGTATTTCTGGTGGGTCCCCTCCCTCTGGTTGTGCTGAGGAAACAGAAGGCCTCAGGGCCAGAGGTCTCCTTGTTCACTCCCATCCTGCCTCATCTCTGTTCTGTGCTCAGCAGCTGTACACCCAACATGTGTTCTGGGATATTCCACTTTTGGTGCTGAGCCCTTTTCCCTGGCTTTCCTGTTGAGTCTCTTAGTAGCTGAGGCGGCCAAGGGTCCCAGTCATTCAGAGGATAGATAAGAGCTGCACTGAGAGGTCAGTCAGTCTAGACAGGGAAGCACAGGGACTCAGCCAGGGCTCGTAAATTATGAGACCTTTTCTCCTCACTGCTGACATCGAGGAGCAGCAAGCCTGCTTGACTTTGACATCCAAAGTATGGTGATGGAAGCACTAGCATTTATAATGTAAAGATGCAGCCTGGTCCCCAGACAGTTTCATTTAAGGTGAAGGGTTTAGACAAGCTGCACAGGAGTGAAGGGAGGGTGAGACTGTAAAACAGAAGCGTGTGTTGCCATGTTGATGATTACCTGGATTATTTCCAACGTTCTACTTTAATCAGTACCATGAAAAATATTCTGGATATTAATATGAAAGATTCTTTCTGAACTCATGCATCAGACAAATGGCTCAGTGAGCACAAGTGTTTGCCCTACAAGCCTGACAACCTGAGTAAGAGTAGGAGAAAAAAACCTGGGCATGGTGGCGCACACCTTTAAACCCAGCACTTAGGAGATGGAGGCAGAGGCAGGCAGATCTCTGTGAGTTCAAGACCAGCCTGGTCTACATAGTGAGTCCCGGGCCAGCTAGAACTAAAGGGAGACGCTGTCTCAAACTCAAACACACACACACACACACAAAGTGATTCCAGCCGGGCGTGGTGGCGCATGCCTTTAAACCCAGCACTTAGGAGATGGAGGCAGAGGCAGGCAGATCTCTGTGAGTTCAAGACCAGCCTGGTCTACATAGTGAGTCCCAGGCCAGCTAGAACTAAAGGGAGACGCTGTCTCAAACTCAAACACACACACACACAAAGTGATTCCAGCCGGGCGTGGTGGCGCATGCCTTTAATCCTAGCACTTGGGAGGCAGAGGCAGGCGGATCTCTGAGTTCAAGGCCAGCCTGGTCTACAGAGTGAGTTCCAGGCCAGCTGGGGCTATAGGGATACCCTGTCTCAAAAAGACCAAAAAAAAAAAAAAGGGATTCCACCAAATTATGCTCTGACCTCCATACTAGAGCTATGGCACCTGTACTCATTCACACAATAAGTAAAAGTATGGGGGGAAATGTGTTCAAAATGTTGTATGCCTGTATGAAATTCTCACAAAATGTCTTTTTTCTTTTTTTTTTTTTTTTTTTTTGGTGTATTGGGGACAGGGTCTCCCTCTAGAGACCAGCTGTCTTGGTCCTTCGGTGAATGGTAGTTTGGGCCTTTAAATCCCAGCATTTATTATCCCAGTACTTGAGAGGCAGAGGTAAGCAAATCTCAGTGACTAGGTCAGCGTGGCCTACCTAGTGAGTTCCAGGCCAGCTGGGGCTACATAGTGAGACTCCTGACCCCTGTCTCAAAAAAAAATAAAAATAAAAACACCAAGACAATCTTTCTCTTGGTACAATTTGTTCTTCCCTTTATAAGACAGAAACATGCGTTAAACAACTAATGTAAGTAATTTAAAGAAAACATGACACTGAGACTGAGGTATCCCTGAAGACATCTCAAGTTCCCTGAGGCAGTCACTACCCATCCCAAAGCTGACAATCTTTCTCAAACACAAGGATAGCACCAAGGCCTCCATGTCCTCCTCATTTTCCAAACTTTTAGGCTGATGCAACAGAATCTAGCGCCCCCTGAGCCCAGCTCTTCTTTGCTATTTAGAACTTTCTAACCCTAAAATGATGGCAGCTCTGCATTAGGTACTATCTGTTTCTCCTATAATGGGAGTGAGGGTCGGGTATAGTTTAAGCAAGAATGAGTAAACACACGAGGACGGGAACAAGGGAACTGGAGGGGTATAGGGTGCATTACAAGGAGACGGGGATGTGGGAGGCACCGCCGCTGACTGGAGGTTGCTGCAGGCAGAATAGCAGAAATTATAGCCTGGGGAGGGTCGAGTCACCGAAACCTGCTGGGCAGCAATTTCTCCCAGTTCTATCCTACGGCTTCGATTCTGTCTTCGGAAGAGACCGAACCTACGAGTCCCCATGGCCCAGTCGAAAAGGAATCAGAGGTACGGCGCTCTGTCGCCGGCCTAGTCCCTTAAAAGCATCGCTCCAGGTGGGTCAGTCAGTCAGCGGGAAGAGGACCCACCAGAGCCTCCGGACGCCAAGGCCAATGGGCCAGGCGTTGGGGTGCTCGGGAACAGCCCTCGCGGCTCACTCCCGGCGGACACCCCGGGGACCCGCTCCCATCTCGCTCGCCGTTCAGCCCGAGCCCGGCCGTTCCCCGGGGCTGAGCGCGTCACTCGCCGAGCGAAGCCCGGTTAGGAGTGCGGGGCTTACCTTTAACAGATTAGACGTCGCCATGTTCCTTCAACTTGGAGTCTCGCGAGACACGGCGAGACTTGGGGGCGCTCCGGCCAGGCCTCCACTGGAGGCCGGAGTTCCCAGCAGGGCCCAGTGCCCTGCAAGCCGCGGCGGAGACGCAGAGGGAGGGCGCCCAGGCTGCGTGCGGATAACGCGGAGCTAGTCCCAGGCACCCGGGGCTTGCTCACGCACGCCCGCTACATGGTCGCCGGGGCGTTCCCGAGCCAGGCAGCACATGCGAACACGCCCGGAGAAGCGCGCGGAGGACGGTGGGGTGGGAGCGCGAGCCGCTGGCTGGGAAGAAGCCTCATTCACGTCCCAGGCCTCCCCCTCGCGTCCTCGGTGAGCCTCGGGGCGGGGGTTTGTTGCACCCGACGCGGAGGCCTGCAAAGACTACAGCCCGGTTTAGGCCCCGGGAGTCGGGGGTCTGGGGCGGCGTCACGTGACGCTCGTGCGGGGACGCGCTTGGAGCCGCTGCGCCGGAGGCCGCGCAGGGACCGGCGCGCGCTCTCTGCTGGCGAGACTTGGCTCGGGCCTGCCCCAGATCTGGGGTTGCTGCTTTATCGCCCAGCCCTGACAGTTGTCATCTGTGAGAGGACAGAAACGGAGAAGGTGCCCAGAAAATATTGCCCGAGTCAATGAAAGACCAAACATGGTACTTACCATTATTATTAGTATCCGACTCACAAGCGATGTTTAAGTTGTCTTTTGAGACCGGATCTCCCTTTAGTCCCAGCTTCCTTGGTGGTGGATATGTAGACCAGGCTGGCCTTGAACTCACAGAGAGAGATCAGCCTGCTTCTGCCTTCCAGGTGCTGGAATTCACTATGAGACCGTGCAGGTGTGGAACCCACGGAGATCAGCCCACCTCTGCCTCTGGAGTGCTGGGATTAAGGCGTGTGCCACCACGCCCAGCTAAACCATCTTTTAAGGATTGTTCAGGAAGTGAATTGTAATCTGGGATTTTAGATGTGCTAGGTGTGGTGGCACTCGCCTTTAATCCCAGCATTCCTGGGGCAGGGGCTGGGGGATCTCTGTGACTTCAAGCCAGCCTGGTCTACATAGTTCCAGGTCAGCTAGGGCTACGGGGGAATCCTGTCTCAAAAAGGCAAAAAAAAAAAAAAAAAAAAAACCCCCCCC
>VZQC01003336.1:351670-363625 GCA_009823505.1 Rhizomys pruinosus
TCGGGCTGGAGAGATGGCCTAGCGGTTAAGAGCACCGACTGCTCTTACAGAGGACCCGGGTTCGATCCCCAGCACCCACATGGCGGCCGAGAGCCGTCTGAAACTCCAATTCCAGGAGAACTCCAGCTCCAGGGGAATCCGAGACTCTCTTCTGACCTCCGCGGCGTTGCACGACACGGGTGCACAGACTTGCATGCAGGCAGTACATTCATACACATACAGAACTAAATAAAATTAATTTAAAAAAAATTAAAAAAAAAAAAAACTGCTTCAAGACTACGAACATGAACTGGAGGATTATGCCTGCCACTGGCATTTGAGCAGACAACAATAAAGGGTTGAATTAGGGAAATTGTATTGATTTGGGAGCATTCTCAGGAATATTAGATTTAACTCCCAGGATAGCTGTTGGAAACAGAAATGTATTTGAAATGCTAGAACTGCCATGATAAACTGTAGAAGAAAGGGCTAAAGGTCTTAGAAAAGTGAGCATGCTAAAATCAAAAAGTTCTCCACGTAACTGTGTGCTGCGGAAAGGGCAGAGGGCACATTGCGCACATGGCCGTGAAGTGTCCTATTCAGCCAGAGATGGTGGCACGTGCCTTTGATCCCAGTGTTTGGGAGACAGAGGCAGGTAGATCTTTATGAGATTGGGGCCACGGTCTACATAGTGAGTTCCCGGTCAGTCAGAATTACACAGCAAGAAAAGTAAGAGGGGCTTTTGTATCACTAGCCAAGAATGTAAGTTGCAGCTCTCCTGCAGCAGCCCAGGGCTGGTGATAGGAGAGGTCAATGCAGTCTTCCTGGCTGGTAGGAAAAGCAATGGTAAGACACTATTAGTGGAGACCACGTGACAACACTTAGTGACTATGGACACCAGCATACAATGTATGTCAAGGTTACAGCAACCAGGAGTGGCTGTTGTGCAGTGTCATGAGAGTCATAGTACATGTGATGGCTAGAGTAAGGGCTGGAGACATGGCTCCGCACTCAAGAGCATGAACTGCTCTTACAGAGGACTTGCATTCAGTTCCGAGCACTTACATTGGGCAGCTTACAATTGCCTATAACTCCAACTCCAGTCCTGTAGAACACACACACACACACACACACACACACACACACACACACCATGGCACACATATTGAGGGATCAGAGGACAGATTATAGGAGTCACTGCTCTCCTTTTACTATGTAGGTTCTAGGAACTGTCAGCCGTCGTGGCAATAAGGGCCTTTGCAGGCAGAGGCATCCCAGCCCAAATGCTTGTATCTTTCTTTGGCTCAGTCCCCTCTCCATCTCCCCCTGTTCCTGTCTTCGTCTATGAGTTCAGTTGTTTTAAATTTCACATATAAGTGAGAACACTCTGTTTTTCTGTGCCTGGTTTGGCTTATTTCACAAAGGGTGTTGTCTTCCAGGTTCATGTGATGGCTACTTTTATGTGTCAGTTTGGCTGAGCCATGAGAGCAATCAGTATTCTAGATGTTTCTATGTGGGTGTACTTTGACGAGATTAACATTTAAATTAGTGGAGTTTGGGTAAAATATATGACCATCATGTGGGCAGGCTTCATCTAGCCAATGCTGAGCCGACTGAAGTAAAAAATCTGGGCTCCCCCCAAACAAGCAGGAATTCTTCAGAAAACTACCCTTGGACTTCATTGACAGTATCAGCTTTTCTTTTTCTTTTTTTTTTTTTTTTTTTTTTTCTTACTCTGCCTCCCGGTGTGCTGGGATTAAAGGCGCTGTGCCACCACCCGCGACTGAAGTGTTTTTTTATAGAGACATAAAGGTTGAAATATATTCCCTGCCGGACATTGTGGGCTCATCGCCTTTAATTCTAAGCACTTGGAAGGCAGAGGCAGGGGATCTTTGTGAGTTCAAGGCCAGCCTGGTCTACGGAGCGAGTTCCAGGACAGCTGGGGCTCAGGGAGACCCTGTCTTATGAAAAGCCAAAAAAAAAAAAAAAAAAAAAAAAAAAAAAAAAGAAACATATATTCCTGATCACACATCCTTTATTTCCTTTGATATAGACTGAACAGACTTGTTGACTTTTCTTTTCTTTTTTTTTTTTGTCTTTGTGGAGACAGGGTCCTCCCTGGTAGCCTCAGCTGGACCAGAACTCGTAGACCAGGCTGGCCTTGAACTCACAAAGATCCTCCTGCCTCTGCCTCCCAAGTTCTAGGATTAAAGGCGTGTGCCACCACGCCTGGCTGACTTTTCTTAGTTTCTTGGTAAGTCAGAGTTATTCAAAGAGGCAGAATTGATACAATGCTTATGTATGAAGATATTTATTATGTCATACTTGTTATATCGCCAGTTGAAGCCTCACTTCTCACATATAAGCTAGGAAGTCCAAAACTTTCAGGCTGGAGATTCAAAAGAGCTGATGTTGTAGTTGGACCTCAAAGTCTATCTACTCAGGAATCAAGAAAAAGCTGATACTGTCAAAAACCGGGTGTCGGGGCTCAACGCCTTTAATCCTAGCCACGTAAGGGAGGCAAGAGGCAGGAGGATCTTTGTTGTGAGTTCGAGGCCAGCTTGGTATACAGAGAATGAGTTCCAGACAGCTGGGCTACAGGGAGACCCATGGTCTTGGAAAAAGACCAAAAAAGAAAAAAAAAAAAAAAAAAAAAGAAAAGAAAAGCTTATTATGTCATGAAGTCCAAGGTAGTTTTCTGAAGAATTCCTGCTTGTTTGGGGGGAGCCCAGATTTTTTACTTCAGTCGGCTCAGCATTGGCTAGATGAAGCCTGCAACAGCCATGATAGAATAATACGTTTTACCCAAATCCACTATAATATGTGTAATCTCGTCAAAGTAGCACCCACATAGAAAACATCTAGAATACTGATTGCTCTCATGGCTCAGCCAAACTGACACATAAAAGTAGCCATCACATGAACCTGGAAGACAACACCCTTTGTGAAATAAGCCGAAACCAGGCACGAGAAAAAACAGAAGTGTTCCAAACTTAATAATGTGGAAGATTTAAAAAGACTGAACTCAATAGACGAAGACAGGAACAGGGGGAGATGGAGAGGGGACTGAGCCAAAGAAAGATACAAGCATTTGGGCTGGGATGCCTCTGCCTGCAAAGGCCCTTATTGCCACGACGGCTGACAGTTCCTAGAACCTACATGAATAAAGCGAGAGCAGTGGACTCCTAATAATCTGTCTCTCTGATCCCTCAATTGATGTGTGCCATGGCTGTTCGCTCATGTGTTGTGGTGTGTGTGTGTGTGTGGTGTGTGTGTGTTTCTACTAGGACAGTTGGACGTTAGATAGGCCAATTGTGAAAGCTGCCCAGTGTAAGTCTCGGAAATGAATGCAAGTCGTTAGCTTAAGCGTTCATGCTCTTGAGTGCGGAGCACAGTCTACCAGCCCTTATCTAGCCATCACATGTACTATAGATCTCCACTGCACAAGCACTCCTGTTAGCTGTAACCTTGACATAATGTATGCTGGTGTCCATAGGTCACTAAGTGTTGGCCTGGTCCACAATTAAGTGTCTTACGAGCGATTTCCTACCAGCCAGGAAAGACTGCATGACCTCTCAAAATCACAGCCCTGGGCTGCTGCAGGAGAGCTGCAACTTACATTCTTGGCTAGTGATACAAAAGCCCCTCTACTTTTCTTGCTGTGTAATTCTGAAGAGAGAACTCACTATAGTAGACACGTGGCCCCAAATCTTAAAGATCTACCTCGCCTCTGTCTCCCACAACACTGGATCAAAGGCACGTGCCACCATCTCTGGCTGAATAGGACACTTCACGGCCATGTGCGCAATGTGCCCTCTGCCCTTTCCGCAGCACACAGTTACGTGGAGAACTTTTTGATTTTAGCATGCTCACTTTTCTAAGACCTTTAGCCCTTTCTTCTACAGTTTATCATGGCAGTTCTAGCATTTCAAATACATTGGTCTGTTTCTTAACACTGGAGTTAATATCTATATTCCTGAAAGCTCCCAAATCAAACAATTTCCCTAATCAACCCTTTAGTTTACTACTCAAATGCCTCAGCTAGTACATTCATACCAGTTATGTTCAGTGATCTTGAAGCACAGTTTTTTTTTTTTTAATTTTTGTTAATTAATTACATTTAGTTCTGATATGTGTATGAATGTACTGGCCTGGCATTGCAATTGTGTGCACCGTGTCGTGCAACGCCGTCGAGGTCAGAAGAGATAGGGTCTCGGATTCCCCTTGGAGCTGGAGTTTCCCGTGGAATTGGAGTTTCAGACGACTCGTTCGGCCGCCATGTGGGTGCTGGGGATCGAACCCGCGGTCCTCTGCAAGAGCAGGCGGTGCCCTAAACGCTATTGGGCCATCTCTCCAGCTCAAGCATGTTTATTTTTTTTTTTTTAAAGCTCATTTTGGAGGATCTTGGAGAGCATTGGCTCAGCAGTTTTAAGGAGCACAGGCTGCTCTTGAAAGAGGACCTTGGGTTGATTCCCAGCACCACACATTGGAGCGCCAACAACTATCTGTAATAGTTCCAGGGGAATCCAACACACCTCTTCTGACCTCCACAAAATTACATGACACAGCCGCACAGACATGCAGGCAATACAATACACACTCATACACATAAAATATAATAAAAAGAATAAACAAATAAATATTTTTTAAAAAAGGCCCATTTGTGGCTGGGGCTAGTTGAATGCACACCTTTAATCCCAGCACTCGGGAGCAGAGCCGAGGCAATCTCTGTGAGTTCAAGGACCAGTCCTGGTCTACAAAGCGAGTTTTCCAGGTCAGCTGTGGCTACTGTTTTTGAGANGAGGATCTCTGTGAGTTCAAGCCAGCCTGGTCTACAGAGCAAGTTCCAGGCCAGTTGAGACTTTTAAACGGGGAGACCCTGTCTCAGACAAACAAACAAACAAAAAAACACTTCAATAATTAACTCAAGAGAAAAAAGTTTATATTGGCTAACAGTTTTGAAGGCTTTAGTTCAAGATCAGGCTTTGAAAGTATGCCTCTGCTCTGGCTAACAAATGAGTGTATTCAGGAGAATATGGTAGAAATTAAGGCTATACCTAGAGATTTATGACTCAGGAATGGCAATCCTCAACAAAGCTTCACTCAATTCATCAGTGTTGCCCCTCAAAACCCTAGACATAATTTGCAAATGATAGACTTTTTTTTAAAACAATTTTTTTGTTTATTTCTGTATGTATATGAATGTACTGTCTGCATGCAGGTCTGTGCACCCATGTCGTGCAATGCCGCGGAGGTCAGAAGATGGCGTCGGCCCCTGGAACTGGAGTTCTCCTGGAATTGGAGTTTCAGATGGTTCTCAGCCGCCATGTGGGTGCTGGGGATCGAACCCGGGTCCTCTGTAAGAGCGGTCGGCACTCTTAACTGCTAGGCCATCTCTCCAGCCCATGATAGACTTTCTTTTTTTTTTTTTAATTTTTTTTTTTATTATTAAGTTTATTTCTTTCTGTGTGTGTATGAATGTACTGTCTGCATGCAAGTCCGTGCACCCGTGTCGTGCAATGCCGCAGAGGTCAGAAGAGGGTCTCGGATTCCCCTGGAGCTGGAGTTCTCCTGGAATTGGAGTTTCAGACGGTTCTCGGCCACCATGTGGGTGCTGGGGATCAAACCCGGGTCCTCTGCAAGAGCAGTCGGTGCTCTTAACCGCTAGGCCATCTCTCCAGCCCATGATAGACTTTCAAGTTCAACTGATATCAATACTTACAGGACCAATTGCCACTGTCTGAGACGTGTGCCTTTTTTTTTTTCACTCTGTAGACCAGGCTGGCCCTGGACTCACAGAGATCCACCTGCCTCTGCCTCCCAAGTGCTGGGACCAAAGGCTTGTGCCACCACACCCAGCTTAAAGATGGTTCTTAGCCACCATGTGGGTGCCTGGAATTGAACCTGGGTCCTCTGCAAGAGCAGTCGGCACTCTCAACCACTGAGCCATCTCTCCAGCCTGAGATGTGTATCTTTGCTAGAGTTAGATTAACATGGTCTTAGGTATATGGCACATGGCCCTAGATTTGGTGAATATATTCTCTCTTAGCTCTGGTAGGAAAGAAAGGCAAAAAATGGCTTGCATTCAAACATAATGGACAGCAATTAAAATTTACAAACTTGCCCCTGGCCACGCTAACTTTCCTTCTTTCCCCTTTCTTCCCTTACCTCTCCTTTCCTCCTCTTTCTCTTTTTCTTCTCATAGTCCAAGGGGAGCTGAAGTCTCTCCTACCCTGTCCACATTACATGGATAAACACTACCATGAAATCAGGCAGCTATTATAATGGAAGTCTCTGTAAAGACGTGTGCACTCCAGAGGTAAAAAGCAATTCTATGAATATCAGGATCCTACTACAAGGTAAAAATGATAGTTGCATACTAGAATATTTCTTTTTTTTTGAGACAGGGTCTCCCTTTAGTCCCAGCTGGCCTGGAGCTCACTTTGTAGACCAGGCGGGCCTTGAACTCACAGAGATCCACCTGCCTCTGCCTCCCAAGTGCTATATTTCATCTACAGTAAAGAAGCCAGGTGCAATGGTGTCCATCTATATTCCTGGTTAATCAGCAACAGGAGGATCATTTGAGCTCAAGAGTTAATGACCACCTTGGGTGATGGAGGTAGTGAGATCCTGTTTGAAAGAACAAAGTTGGGCTGGGAAAATGGCTCAGTGGGTAAAGCACTTGCCACGCATGTGTGAGTACCGGAGTTCAGAGCCTCAGCACCAAGTAAATGCTAGGGAGGCAGGACAGCCCTTCTGTAATCCTAGCATTCAGGAATCTGAGACAGGGGATCCCCAGAGCAAGCTAGCTAGCCTGAACTAGCTGGATGAGCAAGGCGTTGTTTCAAATGAGAGACTACCTCAATACATAAGGTGGAGAGAGATTGAAGAAGACATGCAACATCAACTGCTGGTTTCCACACACGTGTGCCCCCATGTGAACATGCATACACATACACTCACCAGACAGACACACTGACACACACAGACACAGACACACACACAGAAGTGAAGGAAGGAAGGAAGGAAAGAAAAAATTAAAAACAAAGTAAAAAAATAGATTGTTATAAAGTATCCCTTTTGGGGCTGGAGAGATGGCCTAGCAGTTAAAAGCCCCAACTGCTTTGCAGAGGACCTGGGTTCGATCCCCAGCACCCACATGGTGGCTGAAAACCTTTAACTCCAGTTCCAGGGGAATCCGACACCCTCTTCTGACCTCCGTGGCATTGCACGTCATGGGTGCACAGACCTACATGCAGACAGTACATTCATACACATACAAAATGAATAAAATTAAAAAATTAAAAAAATAATAAAGTATCCCTCTTATCCTGGGGAAGAATAAATCCAACCAAGTCTTTGGTTGGTTCTGAAGTCAACTTAGTCGATAATAGTCAATAAAATTGCTCCAAGTGTATACCAGGTTTCTTTTTTCCTTCTTTTTTTTTTTTCTTGGTCTTTTTGAGACAGGGTCTCCCTTTTTAGTCCCAGCTTGCCATGTAGACCAGGCTGGGCTTGAACTCACAGAAATCTGCCTGCCTCTGTCTTCCAAGTGCTGGGATTAGTTTTTGAAGCAATGTAGTTTATGTTAGAATTGGTCACTGCTGCTTGGACCCAACATCCTTAGAGGTGTCAGTCATGGAAAGAACACATAGAGTTCATGGTATGTGTTAGGTCGGGCAGGGAAGAAAAGCCCAGTTGCGATAGACTGGAAGGACTTGTTAGGGGCCGAGAATCCACACCAGACACACCGAAGGATGGAGAACCAAGACTTTATTTTTGGGGAAAAAGTAAACCTGCATGCTGGGTGGGAGGGAAAAGGCTCCGACCCCAATAAGTTGGCTCGCAGGCCTTTTATACAGGGTCTAGGGGAATTTTAGCGGGGTTTAGGTAACGTCTAGCCTTATTGGATAATAGCAGGGTTACAGCTCATGGTTAGGTCAGCCCACCTGCCAAAAGTTATCTTTTTTTTTTTTTTAGGCCAGGCTGGCATCAAGCTCCACATTCTCCTGCCTCTGCCTCCTTCAGCAAATCCTACACTTGGGGGCCACCACCATTGGCCCCAAAGTTATCTTTAGACACAATCCTGCACTGGAACGAGGAAACGTAGAGTCAGTCCACCAGCCCTCACATATCAACAGTTATCTTTTAGACAAGTTTAAGTTTTATTAGCTGTTCTCAAGCAATTGACCTTGTCCCTGAAAAGGTCGGTTGCCAATAAACTTTGAGCAATTGACCTTTTCCCTGAATTGGGCAGGTTTCAGTAACTGCTTAAAATACTCAAAAATGGAGTCAGTGTGGGCCTCTCTTAGAGACCCTCCCTTCTTTTCTGGTCAGGCCAGATTCCCAGGAGACCTCCAGATCTGAGACCCACCTTCAGGACGCTGACTTGGCTTAATTGGCCAGATTCCAACAGGTCACCATCTCCCCTTCCTGACCTATAAAGGGCTCTCCCTGCCTCCCAGGCATGTGATTTCTCCCCATCCTCTACCCTAAGGGCCATGGATTTGTCCAAGAGAGAGCTTATTTCCTGGAATAAATGCCTGACTTTATTTACTTTTTAATTTGGACTGATTTGGCCTTTATCTCTGCCTTGGACACCCCTTACCCATTGGGAGAACCACAAACAGGCCCAGGATCAGATTCCTTTATCTGTGGTAGAAAGTCATGTGTCTTTTAAAAAACAACTCCTGCCGGGCAGCACACGCCTTTAATCCCAGCACTCTGGAGGCAGAGGCAGAGGTAGGTGGATCTTTGTGAGTTCAAGGCCGGCCTGGTCTACATAGTGAGTTCCAGGACAGTAGGAGCTACAGGGAGACCTTGTCTCAAAAAGACAAAAAAACCAAACAAACCCAAAAACAACAACAGCAACAACAAAAGAACCCTTCCTAGGAGCTAGTGAGATGGCTCAGAAGGAAAATAAGTCTAGTAGCTCGAGTTTGGTTCCTGCAATGCATGTAAAGATGAAAGGAGGAGGGGCTAGAGAGATGACTCAGTGGTTAAGAGCACCGACTGCTCTTGCAGAGGACCTGGGTTTGATTCCCAGCGCCCACATGGTAGCAAAGAACCATCTTTAACCTTCCAGCTCCAGAGGAATCTATTTTCTTGGTTGTTGAGTACTGTGGGAGGGCTCAGCCCACTATGGGCGGTGCCATACCTGGGCAGGTGGGTCCGTGTTGTATAACACAGCAGGATGAACATGGGCCAGGGGAGCAGCGTTCCTCCATGGCCTGTGCTTCAGCTCCTGACTCCAGGTTCCTGCCCTGAGTTCCTACCTTGGGCTCCCTAAGTAATGAACTGTGACCTAGAGATATAAGACAAATAAACCCTTTCTTCCACAAGTTGATATTGGTCAGAGTGTTTTGTCACAGCAACTGAAGACAAATTAGAACAGTTGTGATCTGCCATTTGGGTGCTGGGAATCAAATCCAGGTCCTCTGCAAGAGCAGTAAGTGTTCTCCACCATTGAGCCATCAGTCCAGCCCAGTAATACATTGGGGGGGGGGGTCTTTTTGAGACAGTGTCTCCCTGTGGCCCCAGCTCGCCTGGAGCTCACTTTGTAGACCAGGCTGGCCTGGAACTCACGGATATCCACCTGGCTCTGCCTCCCAAGTGTTAGAATTAGAGGTGTGTGTCACCATGTCCAGCCAATAATACATTTTTTGTTGTTGTTGTTGTTCTTTTCGAGACAGGGTTTCCCTGTAGCCCCAGCTGGCCTGGAACTCACTCCCAGGCTGGCCTTGAACTCACAAAGATCTGCCTGCCTCTGCCTCCCAAGTGCTAGGATTAAAGGCGTGCACCACCACGCCCGGCTTTTTTTTAATTTTTATTTTTGGCAATACTACATTTTTTAAATGTTAAAGAAAGAAAAAAAAAAACAGCTGGGAGTGGTGGCACACACCTATAATCCCAGCACTTGGGAGGCCAAGGCAGGTGGATCTCTGTGAGTTCAAGGCCAGCCTGGTCTACAAAGCAAGCTCCAGGCTAGCTGGGACTAAAATAGATGGGACTAAAGGGAGACCTGGTCTCAAAAAGACAAAAAAAAAAAAAAGGTAAATAAAAAAAAAGAAAGAAAAAACCTCTGGCACATTACTGGACAGTGACAGAGGTGAAGAAGTTGACCACAGCACACTAAGTGACCCTGTGGCTCCAATCACCCTTATGTGTTGGTTTCTATTATAGCCAGCGAACATATGAGGCTCAAACATGACTTGAGGATAGAGCACCAGGCCTGAATCACAATCTGCGTAGACAGGCAACTTGGACAGCTATGTCGTAATACACGATTGCATCAATGTTTGCTTCCTTATACACATATAGGAAAAGTTAGATGGTCATTGGATAGAGGAAGCCAAGCTTGGTTTATAATGGATTGGCTTGAGTGACTGTGTAATTGACTGCCAACTTGAGACGATCTAGAATCACCAAAGGGACAAGCCTCTGGGCATGCCTGTGAGGAATTATTGGTTAGGCTGATTCAAATGGGAAATGCATCTTCAGTTTGGATGTCACCATTCCCTGGGTAGGGGTCCTGGATTGCATAAAAACAAAAGCTGGCTGAGCACCAGCCTGCAGAGCTCCTGGCTTCTTGGCTGTGATGCAGGGTGACCAGTTAGCTTCCCACTCCCGCAGCCATGGTGAGACGACACACTTGAACTACAAGCCAGGATAAGCCCTTTCTCCCTTTAGTTGCTATCGTCAGGTATACAGCAATGAGTAAAGTGACGAATACAGCTTGGGTTGGGTATGCAGGTGGCAAAGCCAGAAAAGGGGGCAGCAGCTCCACCAAAACCTTGAGGCACTGATCCAGAAACGCCCAGCATAGGTGGAGCTAGGCTCCATGGTTGACTATGCCCGTTTTAGTAGAATCCTGCTAAATCAGTTTCTACAGAATCTTCCCGACAGTGACAAATGATTACTCTCCCTAACCTTCATCCTCCCCCAGGTGAGAACTGAGCACCTTGTCTTGCTTTCAGCACCAATCTTGTCTGGCTATAATATTCCCTTACCCAGTAATGTTTCCTAATGACTTTTCACCTCATAATAGAAAGTTTTCTGTCTACTGACAGCCACTGCCTTCTCAGTTTTCATTGTCATCTTGACATAATCTACAGTCACTTCGGAAGAGGGGACCTCAGTTGAAGAATTGTTTTCCTCATATTGCCCTGTGGCCATGACTGTGAGAGATTGTCATGACTGATGATTGATGTGGGAGGACACGCCTAAGTGGGCCTGGATTATATAAGAAAGCTAGGTGAGGTGTGAGAGATAGCTCAGTGGTTAAGAACACTGGCTCTTCTTTCAGAGGACCCAGGTTCAGTTCCCAGCACCCACATGACAGCTAACAACGGTTTGTAACTCCAGTTGCAGGGGATAAGACGCCTTCTGGCTTCTGTGGGCATGCACAACATGGGTGGACTGACATATACACGTTGATAAAACCCTCATACACATTAAAAAGAAAATCAAGAGGCCAGGCTTGGTGGCGCATGCCTTTAATCCTAGCACTTGGGAGGCAGAGGCAGGCGGATCTTTGTGAGTTCAAGGCCAACCTGGTCTACAGAGCAAGTTCTGGGACAGCTGGGGCTACAGGGAGACCCTGTCTCAAAAAGACCAAAAAAAAAGAAAAAAAAAGAAAAGAAAATCAAGAGTACAAAATGACATCTCTAGAGAAAGTAGACTGTTTTGCTTCTTGTCCACCTGTGCCCCTTTTCTTTTCTTTTTTTTTTTTTTTTTTTTTTTTTTTTTGTTGTTGATGTTGTTTCAAAATCATACACGCCCAACTGCTTGCAAAGCGGTCAAGGGCCATCCAAAAATACTTACAACTAGGTAATTGGCACTAGCATCCACAGATGAGGGATACCATTCATCGTTTGTTTTTTGCGGGGACTGTGTTACTTCACTCAGCATGAGTCTCTAGCTCCAGCCATTTTCCCTGCAAAAGCTCGTGATGTCTCTTTCTTTACTGCTGCGTAA
>VZQC01003336.1:364570-440140 GCA_009823505.1 Rhizomys pruinosus
TTACGCAGCAGTAAAGAAAGGAGACATCACGAGCTTTCAGGAAAATGGCTGGAGCTAGAGACTCCAATCTGAGCTGAAGTAACACAGTCCCGAAAAAACAAAACGATGAATGGTATCCCCATCTGTTGGATGCTAGTCGCCAATACCTCTTGTAAGTATTTCTTGGGCCTCTGACCGCTTTGCCAAGCAGTTGGGCGTGTATGATTTTGAAACAACATCAACAACAACAGAAAGGACTGCATCAAAGAACTGACTGAAACAGTGAACTTCTGCTCAAAACAGTCAACTTCCACATGGAGAATATCGAGAAAGACTGAGAAAGAGATGAAAAGCATGTTTGGCAGAATGCATGAGCTCTGGTGGGGTGGGGGGATAGGGTGGGGGACACAGGTCTAGATTTGATAATCTTGTACAAAATATATATTAAAAAAGAAAAAAACAAAAATAAATAAACAAACAAACAAATAAATAAATAAATGTACCACTCAAGCTGGACAGTGCAATGATTCTGTGTGGCATTTCTATATTTATTCTTTTTATTATTCTAAACCAGGTAGCATTTATTACATACAACAAAAAGTTTGTAACATATCTTACTTCTCCTGCCACTCTGGAAAAAAAAAAAGAGATAATGACTGACAGCAAAATATGTTTGTTATCCCATGAAGGAATATTAAAAATAAATATTAATAAATATGTAAAAATAAATATATAAAAATTAAATCAAACATTTATTTTATTTATTTATTTATTTATTTATTATGTGTATGAATGTACTGTCTGCATGTAGCTTTGTGCACCCGTGTCATGCCGCGGAGGTCAGAAGAGGGTGTCGGATTCCCCTGGAACTGGAGTTCTCCTGGAATTGGAGTTACAGTTCTCAGCCGCCATGTGGGTGCTGGGGATCGAACCCAGGTCCTCTGCAAGAGCGTCGGTGCTCTTAACCGCTAGGCCATCTCTCCAGCCCTAAATCAAACATTTAAAAGGTTAAACTCAACATAATAATCACTTATTAGTAGTAACTGAATATCACATGGCTAAGATAATGTGAAAAATTTACCCCGAGGGATAATGTATCTTCAAATAATTCTTTCCATTTATTTTTCAGCATTATCATGTGCAGCAAGTGAACCAGCATGTGCAGTAACTGATCAGGACTTATGTGTCATCACCAGGTCTGCCTGCATCACTTAAACATTCCTGAAATGTCAGGTCATGCAGCAAGTAGTTCATTCAGGTTCAGTGGAGTACTTAATTTCTTATTTCATGATCAAGGGTAGACTGGTTGCTCAGGAAAAGTTTGATGAAAACGTTTGAGATTTAGAAAAGTTTGGGAGCTTACATGGCTATTCTTCAGATGTGGAATTTCAGGAGTCTGCTTCTGCTTGAAAACCTGTTCTATTATTTATTAGTTATTTATTTATTGAGACGGGTGTTTGTTCTGTAGCAGTGGTCCTCTGGACTTCCTCCCATCTCACTTGGCCAGACAAGGAATCAAACTCTTAAATAATTTCCCCCTAAACATTATGCTTCTTTTGCATTTCTAATCTAACTATTTCTAGGTGGTTATTGGGAAACCAATGAGTAAGCTTACCAAATGGCTCTGTAATCTTGTTTATCCTTCTTAGTAGATCAGACCTAAGGAAATTCTTCAAACACAGGGCACTTTGAATGTTAATGGAAGCTTTGTTTTTTTTTTTTTTTTTGGTCTTTTCGAGACAGGGTCTCCCTGTAGCCCCAGCTATCCTGTAGACCAGGCTGGCCTTGAACTCACAAAGATCCACCTGCCTCTGCCTCCCAAGTGCTAGGATTAAAGGCGTGCACCACCACGCCCGGCAGTTTTGTTTTTCATTGAACCAAGATGGTACAAAAACAGACAAAAATATCCATAAAATGGTTTATCAAATCATAAATGAGGTAAAGCTCAACAAAAAAGACAGTGTTCCAGTAGTTATCTTAACAATGTAAAGATGGCCTAGCGGTTAAGAGCACCAACTGGTCTTGCAGAGGACCTGGGTTCGATCCCCAGCACCCTCATGGTGGCTGAGAACTGTCTTTAATTCCAGTTCCAGGGGAATTCGACACCCTCTTCTGACCTCTGCAGCATTGCACGACACAGGTGCACAAACATACATGCAGACAGTACATTCATACACATAAAAAAAAAAGTTTGAAAAAAAAAAAGAAACCTAAAGTCTCAGTTTCCAGCTCAAAAACTCTGACTTGCATATGTTCTATGAAGGCCACATTTTCTTTGTTGTTGTTTGAAGCAGGATCTCCCTGAAGCAGTAAGCCTGGAATCCATTATGTAGACCAGGTTGGCCTTCTTCTTACAGAGATCTGCTTGCCTCTAGCTCCTGAGTGCTGAGATTAAAGGCATACACCAAGCCGGGCGTGGTGGCAGACGCCTTTAATCCTAGCACTTGGGAGGCAGAGGCAGGTGGATCTGTGTGAGATCAAGGCCAGCCTGATCTACAGAGTGAGTTCCAGGACAGCTGGGGCTACAGGGAGACCCTGTCTCAAAAAGACCAAAAAAATAAAATAAAATAAAATAAAATAAAAGAAAAGAAAAGAAAAGAAAAGAAAAGAAAAGAAAAGGCATACACCAACAGGCCTGGAAAAGGCCACACTTAAAAAAAAATTTTATTTTTATTTATGGGTGTGTGTGTGTGTACAGTGTCCTTGGAGGCTAGAAGTAGGCATCAGACCCCTAGGAGCCAGTGTTATAGGCTGCTGTGAACCACCTGACATGGGTGGGGTGTTGGGAACTGAACTTGGTTCTTCTGGAAGAGCATCAAGCACTCTTAACAGCAGAGCTATCTCACCAGCCCATAAAGGCCACATTTTAAAAACTATTTTATTTATTTCTTTTTAAGATTTTTTAAAATTTTTATTTATTTTTTATGTGTTTGAATGTACTGTCTGCATGTAGGTCTATGCACCCTTGTCCTGCAATGCCACGGAGGTCAGAAGAGGGTGTCTGATTCCCTGGGAACTGGAGTTAAATAAGGTTCTCAGCCACCATGTGGGTGCTGGGGATTGAACCCGGGTCCTCTGTAAGAGCAGTTGGCGCTCTTAACTGCTAGGCCATCTCCCCAGCCCTTATTTATTATTATTATTAGTTTTTTTTGTCTTTTCAAGACAGGGTCTCCTTGTAGCCCCAGCTGTCCTGGGGCTCACTCTGTAGACCAGGCTGGCCTTGAACTCACAAAGATCCGCCTACCTCTGCCTCCCGAGTGCTAGGATTAAAGGCGTGCACCACCATGCCCGGCTATCCGGCTATTTATTTATTTATTTATTTATTTATTTTTGGTCTTTTCAAGACAGGGTCTCCCTGTAGCCCCAGCTGTCCTGGAACTCACTCTGTAGACCAGGCTGGCCTTGAACTCACAAAGATCCACCTGCATCTGCCTCCCAAGTGCTAGGATTAAGGGCATGCGCCACCTTGCCCGGCTTTATTGTTTTTTATGTGTATGACTGTACTGTCTGCATGTAGACTGGTGCAGCAGTGTCGTGCAATACTGCGGAGGACAGAAGAGGGCGTGGGATTCCCCTGGAACTGGAGTTAAAGACAGTTCTTTTTTTTTTTTGGTCTTTTAGAGACAGGGTCTCCCTGTAGCCCCAGATGTCCTGGAACTCACTCTGTAGACCAAGCTGGCCTTGAACTCACAAAGATCTGCCTGCCTCTGCCTCCCGAGTGCTCGGATTAAAGGTGTGTGCCACCACACCTGGCTGAGACAGTTCTTAGCCACCATGTGGGTGCTGGGAATTGAACCCGGGTCCTCTCAGTGCTCTTAACTGCTGAGCCATCTCTCCAGCCCCAAAGGGCCACATTTAAAAGCATTCTGATTACTTAAACATTTTGGTTTAAGCTTACCATCATGAACTATCACATCATTTCATGCACTGAAAGTTTTAAAAATATTTTATTATTTTTAAAAAATATTATTTTTTTATGTGTATGAGTGTATTTGAGTGGACCCATATAATGCAATGCCTTGGAGATCAGAACAGGGTGTCAGATTCCCCTGGAACTGGAGTTATGGATGGTTGTTAGCCATGTGGGTGCTAGGAATCCAACCCAGGTCTTCTGCAAGAGCAGCCAGTACTTTTTTTTTTTTTATTATTCTGTGTATTAATATACTGTCTGCATGCAGGTCTGTGCACCCATATCGTGTAGTACGGCGGAGGTCAGAAGAGGGCATCAGATTCCCCTGGAACTGGAGTTATAGAAGGCTCTCAGCTGCCATGTGGGTGCTGGGGATTGAACCTGGGTCCTCTGCAAGAGCAGTCAGTGCTCTTAACTGCTAGGCCATCTCTCCAGTCCCCAGCCAGTACTCTTTTAAAGCAAGTTTTTGTTTTCGTTTTTTTAGAAAGGTATTTTTATTTTATTTATTTATTTATTTATTTATTTATTTATTTTTGGTCTTTTCTAGTCAGGGTCTCCCTGTAGCTCCAGCTGTCCTGGAACTCACTCTGTAGACCAGGCTGGCCTTAAACTCACAAAGATCCACCTGCCTCTGCCTCCCAAGTGCTAGGATTAAAGGCATGCGCCTTTATTTATTTTTTATGTGTATGAATGTACTGTCTGCATGTAGGTTTGTGCACCCATGTTATGCAATGCCGTGGAGGTCAGAAGAGGGTGTAGGATTCCCCTGGAACTGGAGTTAAAGATAGTTCTTAGCCACCATGTGAGTGCTGGGAATTGAACCCGGGTCCTCTGCAAGAGCAGTTGGCACTCTTAACTGCTGAGCCGTCTCTCTAGCCCTTGTCCTGAACTGAAAATTTTAACACTGGTCATGAGTAATTTCTGTCAGGGAGAAGTTTATTCTGCAATTGGACAGTTTTGTTTATTAAAAAATTTATAATAAAATATTTTATTTTTATTTATTCTTTTTTTTTTTTTTTTTTTTTTTTTGGCTTTTAGGGACAGGGTCTCCCCGTAGCCCCAAGCGTCTGGAACTCACTCTGTAGAACAGGTTGGTCTTTGAACTAACAAAGATCCGCCTGCCTCTGCCTCCCAAGTGCTAGGATTTTTGGTCTTTTTGAGACAGGGTCTCCTTGTAGCCCCAGCTGTCCTGGAACTCACTCTGTAGACCAGGCTGGCCTTGAACTCACAAAGATCCGCCTGCCTCTGCCTCCCAAGTGCTAGGCATGCGCCACCACACCCGGCAATAAAATATTTTATTATGTAATTAGCTACATAACTTATTGGCATTAGATTTACATACAACTTAAATGGGGAGAAACAACTTAAATGGGGGTAGTTTTACTATAAAATCAAATCAATTTGGTTTGTAAGAAACCTGGTCAAAATGTTTTTACCTGGAGCAAATATTTTTATTATTTTGGCATTATTATCCATATTCTCTATAACAATGCATAAAAATAGGTCATTTTACATATATTTATATAAATTGATAGATTTTTGAGCTAAGGGTATACATATGTTTGGCAACTTTAAGAACTCAAAGTTTGTAACTATTAATAGCTCTCCTATAAAGTAAAAAAGATTAGCTCAATTTTAGTATTTTGTTGATTCATTTAGATCATATTTTTTCTCTCACATTCCTCAGCTGTACATACATGCACGCATGCATGCATGCACGCGCACACACATGAACTTGGTTTGTCAAAATGTTGGAAGAGATCAGAATTCTAGAGTTGCTTCTGCTCATGCAAGCATCAACTTCCGCGGCCCTGTCTGCCCATTTCTTTCTTCTAGCTTCCTAATCTTATTCTAAGTGTGTGACCACATCCTACCCTCAGACCAATTTTAGTCTTTACCAGCATTACAGTGCACAGGTGACTGTGTTTTAAATGGTTAGATATTCAGCATTTGAGGTGAGGTTATGCCATTTTGGACTGATGGAATATAATACAAGATTTAGAATTATAACAGTAAAAGCAGACTACTTCACATGGGGAGAAGACATTTTTGAAATCATTTCTACAATACAGCCTGAAGATATAAAAAAATGCTGACAATATAAAATTCAAAACTTTTATGGTGACATAATTTATATTCCCTTCATAAGCACTATGAAAAATATACAAATCTAGAAAATGTCCAAGTATTAATATCTGAAACTACAACTAAATAGTGGCTTCAAAGAGACACAAAATATTTTCAAATATGACTTTTTGATTGGACTTCCTTCCCTACTGTTTATGCATTGGAGAAATAGTGATTCAGGACAAGCATGTGCATAGAATTCCCCTGATCCATGAAAACACACACTGTCTTCAGCTTCCTCTGGGCTGAAATAAAAGGAATGAACACAAGAAATCAAAATTCTCACCATTGTAAATATAATGGTATACTAAGCCACATTTGTATAATGCTTTCTGCACTTACAATGCTTTTAAAAACAAGCCACTCAATTCAGATAATTCCATTAAATTCAATAAATGAGTCTACCAGGTTCATTTTACAAATGAGAAAAATGCTGTTAAAGAGATCATGTGGAGGCTGGAAAGATGGCTCAGCGGTTAAGAGCACCAACTGCTCTTACAGAGGACCTGGGTTCGATTCCCAGCACCCACATGGTGGCTAAGAACCGTCTTTAACTCCAGTTCCAGGGGAATCCGACACCCTCTTCTGACCTCCAAGACAGCATTGCACAGGTGCACCAACCTACATGCAGACAATACTCATACACATAAAAATATTAAAAAGAGATCATGTGACTTTCTCATGGCCAAATACTGGTAGAGCAGAGGCAAGCTTAACACTATGTTCTCTGATTTCTTGCTTAACATTCTTTACACTGTATCACTTTGGTTTTCAAACAAATGTAACTTTAGTTGAAGGGTAAAAATCTTACTATTCCAAAAAGGGCAGCTTCCTGGAGTATCTTCTCCATTTACAGACTTAGAACAGACACACATATTATAAAATGTATGACACTGTGATCAAGATGTTTCCTTTCATGAACATTTAATCAATAATTCAAAATTATGGAGCTGGGCATGGTGCACACAAGCAGGACTTGGGAGACTGAGGCAGAAGGATTAAGACCAAGGCCACCTCAAAAAAATTAGTTAAGAGTTGGGGCTGGAGAGATAGCCTAGCGGTTAAGAGCACTGACTGCTCTTGCTGAGGACCCGGGTTCAATCCCCAGCACCCACATGGCGGCTAAGAACAGTCTATAACTCCAATTCCAGGGGAATCTGAGACCCTCTTCTGACCTCCGCGGCATTGCATGACACGGGTGCACAAACCTACATGCAGACAGTATACTCATACACATACAAAAGTAAATTAAAAATTAAAAAAAAATTGTTAAGAGTTAAGCAACTTGAAAGTCATTTTATTCCCTTAACTGATTATTCTATCTTCCCTTGTACCAATGAGATTATCAAATGAAATCTGATTGCTAAATATATCAAGTGTGGGACCTACTCTCTCTGTTGAGTCACCTTGTTGACATTTGTATTGGAAAAGAGACAATTTGGAAATCTACTTGGAAAAAAGATGCTGTCAGAAAAAAAGTATGTATATTGATAATTTGAACAATAGTTCAAGGTAAATTGCATTTCTTCTTTGAAAGTACCAGTATATATATATTGTCTTCCTTGTCTAAATTGGACAGTATACTGTAACATCAAAACATTTGCTACTGAGTGGTCCTTTTTGTTTCCTACAAATATTTGCTTAAACTATCTTGTTTGAATGTTTAAATATCTTATAAGGGCTGGAGAGATGGCCTAGCGGTTAAGAGTGCCGACTGCTCTTGCAGAGGACCCGGGTTCGATCCCCAGCACCTACATGGCAGCTGAGAACTGTCTTTAACTCCAGTTCCAGGGGAATCCGACACCCTCTTCTGACCTCCGCGGCATTGCACGACACGGGTGCACAAACCTACATGCAGATAGTACATTCATACACATACAATAAATAAAAAATTAAAAAAAATATCTTATAAAATGTAAAAATTTCAGAAGCATAAATCTTGGCACAAAAATGAATATAAAACTTACTTTTTAATGTTTAGAATAAAAGGAGAACGAAAACTTCTGAGAATGGTAAATCTGTCACTTTTTTTAATTTTTTTTTGCTGTATTTTTACTTTTTTATGTGTATTGCCTGCATGTAGGTCTGTGCCCCGTGTCGTGCAATGCCGCGTAAAAAAAAGAAGGGGGGAGGGGTGTGTGTGGGGGCGGGGGGGGGGGGGGGGGGTTGGGGGGGGGGAGGGCGGGGGGGGGGTGGGGGGGGAGGGGGGTGTGGGGTGTGGGGGGGGGGGTTAGGGGGGGGGGCGTGGGGTCATAAGGAGTGATCTCAGTGTATTCCCCTGAACTGGAGTTCTCCTGGAATTGGAGTTTCAGACGGTTCCTCGGCCGCCATGTGGGGCTGGGGATGGACCTGGTCCCTGCAAAAGCGGTCGCGCTCCTAACCGCTAGGCCACTCTCCAGCCCCGGTAAATCTGGTATCTTAACCAGGGAAATGAATATTAAGTCCTAGTCTGTACTTCTCTTCTTCTTTTTTTTTTTAAATCAGTTTTTTTTTTTTTATTTTTTTTTTTTTAATTTTTTATGTTTGTATGAACGTACTGTCTGCATGCAGGTCTTGCACCCGCGTGTCTGCAATGCGGCGAGGTCAGAAGGTGTCGGATTCCCCTGCGTAAGTTCTCCTGGATTGGAGTTTCCGACGGTTCTCGGCCGCCATGTTGTGTGCTGGATCGAACCTGGGTCTTCTGCAAGAGCGGTCAGCGCTCTTAACCACTAGGCCATCTTTTCCAGCCCCTACTGTACTTCTGAGTGTTTGCTTTACAAATACCTTTTTTTTTTTTTTTGACTTTTTGAGACAGAGTATCCCTGTAGTCCCAGCTGCCCTGGAACTCACTATGTAGACCAGCCTGGCCTTGAACTCACAAAGATCCACCTGCCTCTGCCTCCCGAGGCGTGTGCTAACATGCCCGGCTAAGCTGTAACTCTTTTTTTAAAAATCTTATTTTAGGGGGCTGGAGAGATGGCCTAGCGGTTGAGAGCGCTGACCGCTCTTACAGAGGACCCGGGTTCGATCCCCAGCAACCACATGGCGGCTGAGAACCGTCTGAAACTCCAATTCCAGGAGAACTCCAGTTCCAGGGGAATCCGACACCCTCTTCCGACCTCCGCGGCATTGCACGACACGGGTGCACAAACCTACATGCAGACAGTACACTCATACACATACAAAAATGAATAAAATAAAATAAAAATTAAAAGAAAATCTTATTTTAATGTGTGTCTCTGTGTGGTATGTGCACAGTAGTGTAGGTGCCCTGGGAAGACCAGATGTGTCAGATGCCCCTGGAGCTGTAGTTACAAGTAATTTTGAGTGACGTGATGTAGTAGGTACTGGGAACTGAACCTCCTCTGCAAGAGTAGTATACTCTCTTAACTGCTGAGCCATCTCTCCAGCCTCTCAAATAGTACTTTTTTTGTTTTTGTTTTTTTTTTGGTCTTTTCGAGACAGGGTCTCCCTGTAGCCCCAGCTGTCCTGGAACTCACTCTGTAGACCAGGCTGGCCTTGAACTCACAAAGATCCGCCTGCCTCTGCCTCCCAAGTGCTAGGATTAAAGGTGTGCGCCACCACGCCCGGCTCAAATAGCACGTTTAAATGCACTTTATATTCAATATTAATTAATTCAGCAGAATATAAATTCTGATACATTCTTTTCTCAATAAGACTATATGTATACAAAAAAATCCATTTTGAACTATCAAGACAGATGAGTAATATTGACACATCTGGACGCTGAAGTCAGCTATATGCTAACAGAGTGGGAATGGATTTAGTGACCAAGGCTATGGCTTCCAAAAGTTGTCTGCTTTGCCTGATAACTTATCCAATCTGTTCGTATAACTGGTAGGCACAGTGCTCTGAATCCAACAGCTTACAGAACAGTGTTACTGTGGGTCTGCAAGTTTTTCAAATGTTCGGCATCATTCTGCTGTGAGTATTGGTATTTATCCAAAGATGATGCCCCATCTGTCCGTGTCGGTTCTTTGGCACGCTGGAATTCAGCAGAAGCAGTCTTTCCTGGGCTTTACTGCTTCCTCAGAAGAATGCACAGTATTTGGAACAAAACCACTTTTAACCCCTTCCCAGCCATCCTGAATACAAATCTCCCCCTTTTTAATAAGTTCATATATGTCTCTTGTTAAGACCGTGAAGGTCTCCTCAACATTTGTAGCATCTTTTGCTGAGGTCTCTATGTACTTCATTCCACAGTCTAGTGACAGTTTTTCAGCTTCTTCCCTTGTAACCTGACGTTGTGAAGCCAAATCGCACTTATGTCCCACCAGTAGAAATATAATCCGAAATGGCTGTACGTGCATTTTCGCTTCTTCTAGCCAGTCTTTCACATGTTCAAAAGACCGTCGGTTAGTAATGTCAAATACTAAAAATCCACCAACTGAGTTGCGATAATAGGATCGAGTTATTGATCTGAAAAATAAAGAGAAAAAAAAAAGTCACGTAAGGACTTCCACCAAAATTGAATGTACCTTACCACCATTTAAGTAGAATTTATAAATCAAATATGAATTGCCTTACGTGAAAATTTGAGACTTACACACATATTTCATGTCATAGTTCTTAGACACATAAGGACTTACAAAGCATATCATCTTGCATTGTCTATGTTTTTTTTTTTTTTTTGGTCTTTTTGAGACAGGGTCTCCCTATAGCCCCAGCTGGCCTGGAACCCGCTCTGTAGACCAGGCTGGCCTTGAACACACAAGGATCCACCTGCCTCTGCCTCCCAAGTGCTAGGATTAAAAGCGTGCGCCACCACGCCTGGCTTGTCTATGGGTTTTTTGTTTTTAAATATATGATAGAATAATTATTGCACCAATGCATTTTAAAAACAGAGATGTAGAATACTGGGGATGTGACTTAGTTGGGAGAGTGTTTGCCTAGCATTCACAAAGCCCTGGGTTCAACTCCAGAACTAAATAAAACAGGTGTGGGGGTGCACTCCTATAATCCCTTTACACAGAGGTGAAGGTGAAGGAGTTCAAGGTTGGGCTCAGTTATCTCTCCAGTCCCATTCAAGTTGTTTTATTTTTATTTTTTTGTCTTTTCCAGACAGGGTCTCCCTGTAGCCACAGCTGTCCTGGAACTCACTCCTTAGACCAGGCTGGCCTTGAACTCACAAAGATCCGCCTGCCTCTGCCTCCCAAGTGCTAGGACTAAAGGCGTGCACCACCACGCCCGGCAGTCCCATTCAAGTTGTATAGCATGGTGGCTTGATGCAAAATTCATATAAAAACATGAGCTGGGTGTGGAGGCGCACGCCTTTAATCCTAGCACTCGGGAGGCAGAGGCAGGTGGATCTTTGTGAGTTCAAGGCCAGCCTGGTCTAAGGAGTGAGTTCCAGGACAGCTGTGGCTACAGGGAGACCCTGTCTCCAAAATATAAAAAAAAAAAAAAAAAAGAACCTGGAAAGATGACTCAGCAGTTAAGAATATTGGCTGCTCTTGCCAGGTGTGGTGGCGCATGCCTTTGATCCCAGCACTGGGGAGGCAGAGGCAGGCGGATCTCTGAGTTCAAGGCCACCCTGGTCTACATAGTGAGTTCCAGGAAGGCTGGGGCTACAGGGAGACCTTATCTCAAAAAGACCGAAACAAAACAACAACAGAGTATTGGTCCTCTTGCAGAAGACTCAGGTTTGGTTCCTAGCACCCACATGGCAGCTTACAACTGTAACCCAGGTTCCAGGGGATCTAATGTCCTCTTCGGGCCTCCACAACACAGGTGGATTTACATACATGTAGGCAAACATAAAAACTCTAAACCCTGGTGTGGTGGTGGACACTTGCAATCCCAGTGCTGGGAGGCAGAGAAGGGCAGACCATTGGGTTTACCAGCTGGGCAGCCTGGCCTAGTGCTCTAGGCAGTGGGAGACCCTCAGAAAAAAAAAAGAAAATTGAGCCAGGCATGGAAGTACACTTTTCTTAATCTCGGCACTCCAGAGGCAGGTGGCCCTCTATGAGTTCCAAGTCATCCTGGTTGACACAGTGAGTTCCAAGACAGCCAGGGCTCCATAGTGAGACCCTGTCTTACAAATAATAATAAAAAGCCGGGAGTGGTGGTGCACGCCTTTAATCCTAGCACTCAGAAGGCAGAGGCAGGCAGATCTTTGTGAGTTCAATGCCAGCTTGGTCTACAGAGTCAGTTCCAGGACAGCTGGGGCTAAAGGGAGACCCTGTCTCGAAAAGACCAAAAAAGGGACTGGAGAGATGGCCTAGCGGTTAAGAGCACCGACCGCTCTTACAGAGGACCCGGGTTCAATCCCCAGCACCCACATGGCGGCCGAGAACCGTCTGAAACTCCAATTCCAGGAGAACTCCAGTTCCAGGGGAATCCGAGACCCTCTTCTGACCTCCGCGCATTGCACGACACGGGTGCACAAACTTGCATGCAGATAGTACATTCATACACATACAAAAATAAATAAAATTAAAAAGACAAAAAAAAAAAAAAGTGGGCATGGATGTGTGTACTTGTAATCTCAGTGCTGAGTAGGCAGATACAGGTAGATCCTTGGGGCTTGCTAGCCAGTCAGCCTAACCTAAACAAGCCACAGGTCCCAAGGAGACACTCTGTCTCAAAAAACAAGATTCGTTGGTCAACACTCGTCACGGTCATGGTCAGGTAAGGGCTTACATGGTCCTGCCCCTCTCTGAGGATTTATGTGTGGATGGTGGTAGGAGAGACACTTTCTTCAGTGGTGTAGCTATTGGCTGTGTACTGGAGCTCTAGTGAACTCACCCTTACTCAAGCTCCTGTGGATAGCCCTGGGAAACTCATTGAGACGGACACACACACACACACACACACACACACACACACACGCACACAGAGTTAGCATCAGTTAGCCTCACTCCTTGGCAAACTTGATTAATGGAAAAAGGAAACTCCCATTTGCAGAACTTGCATTGTCTCCTATTTCCAGAGGACAAGGTGGATAGATGTGAGTTCATATCCACACCAGTTCATTAACACAGGCTGAGGGGTAGTCATGTTGGAAAAAAACATGATCAGAGGACTGGTTAAGGAGGCTTGATGAAGAGGCATGTTGGTTATTCTAGAGTAATAAATGCTTGTATCTAGTGCATGCTTACCAAAGGCTCCTCCAGAGAAGAAGTCTTTTTTTTTTTAAATTTTATTTATTTCTATATGTGTATGAATGTACTGTCTGCATGCAGGTGTGTGCAATGCCGTGTCGTGCAATGCTGAGGAGGTCAGAAGAGGGTCTCTGATTCCCCTGGAACTGGAGTTCTCCTGGAATTGGAGTTTCAAACGGTTTTCGGCCGCCATGTGGGTGCTGGGGATCGAACCCGGGACCTCTGTAAGAGCGGTTGGTGTTCTTAACCACTAGGCCATCTCTCCAGCCCCAGAGAAGAATTCTTAATAATCAGCAAAGATGTTATCAGGAAATCTTTTTACTCTAGATAAAACTCAAACTGGTCCTAGTGTAGAGATGGGAGCTGTGCCAGAGCTCAACAGTCTCTCTTGCTGGGCGTAGTGGTGCACACCTTTAATCCCAGCACAGGCAGAGGCAGGCGGATCTCTGTGAGTTCAAGGCCAGCCTGGTCTACATAGCAAGTTCCAGGACAGCTGGAGCTACAGGGAGACCCTGTCTCAAAAAAAAAAAAAAAAAAAAAGTCACTCTTAACCAGGTTGGCCTGGACAGTCACTGCTTGCTACCCAGATCTCTAGCAGCTACTGCTGGGAGGAGGTTGGGTGTTCTCACTGATGTGATCTGGAATTGGGGTGTAGCAGGGACCATCCACAGATTCATGGAATGGGCCTTACACCGTCATGGTATTATACTTACCACACTAACTAAAGAATTCAGGTTCCAGTGATAGAGACAGGGAAAGGGCTGATGTCAACCAAGTGATGCCTTGATCTTGCCACACCATTATCATCTAGGGGCAGCTGGCCTTGGCAAACTGAGGAACGGCTCACAGGGGTTTGGATCTAACATGTCCAGATGGGACCTTGAAAGATTTGACATGACCTAGAGGATGCCCCTGTTCTATACCAGTGAGAACAAACAAAGTGCTGTTTGTCCAGGTACCGAAGCTGTCTGTGGGAACCAAGGGACGAAGGTGGGGTGATGATGGCCTTCCCAATCCCCCTTAGTGAGTCGCTTTTTCAATTTCTTTTCTTTATTTATTATTATTATTATTTTTTTTTTTTGTCTTTTTGAGACAGGGTCTCCCTGTAGTACCAGCTGTCCCGGAAGTCGATCTGTAGACCAGGCTGGCCTTGAACTCACAAAGATCTGCCTGCCTCTGCCTCCAGAATGCTAGGATTAAAGGCAGTGTGCGCCACCATGCCCGGCTTCAATTTCATTTCTTTTCTGAGATAGTGACTTGCTCTATAGCCCACTGGGCCTTGAACTCTTAGTAATCCGCCTGGCTCAGCTTCCTAGTACTAGGATGAGTGAGTTTCAGGACACCTGGGGCTACAAGGAGACACGTCTCAAAAAGACAAAAAAATGTCTTTGGGGTCATGGTCCAGTCTCTTGGTCCTATTGTGCAGGCATGTGATAAGGAAGCACATCATGGCAGACAGGCTGTGGTGGAGTTCTCCTCAAGGCAGTGGGGATGGAGACGGACAGGGAGAGGTCAGTGACAAGGTATAACTAACTTTCTGTTGCGTCTTCACCAGGGAATTAATCCCTAGGTCAGTGCCCTCAGGACCCAATCGCACTGCCAAACTCACTAGCTAGATACCAACTTCCCAACACAAGCTTTGGGAGACCTCTCAGACTCAAATCATAATGCCTCTTTAATTTTTTGTCTTTTTGAGAGAGGATTTCAGTGAAGCCCCTGCTGGTCCTATGTAGATCGGGCTGACCTCGATCTCACAAAGATCTGCCTGTCTCTGCCTCTCAAATGCTGTGAGATTAAAGACATTTGCCACCAGGCCTGGCTACACCTATTTAATTTTTAAATGTATGGTAGAGTATTGTCAGTCATCTATCTATCTATCTATCTATCTATCTATCTATCTATCTATCATCTATCAATTTTTTTTTTTGAGACATGGTCTCACTGTAGCTCTAGATGTCCTGGAACTTACTATGTAGACCAGGCTGGCTTTGAACTCACAGAGATCCGCCTGCCTCTGCCTATCCAGGACTGGGACTAAAGGTGTATGCCGCCATGCCTGGCAAGCATTATTCATTTTAAGGACAATATTGCTCAGAAGATCTGAAACTCTCTACAGATATAAATCCAGACCTCTAGAAATTTTCATCTCATATGACTATCTACTGAGTAGCAACTCTCCAGGCCCACTCCATCTCTAGACAACCATCATTTTATTTTCTGCTTCTATAAATCCGACAAGTTAAATATGTCTTAATGGTGGAATCATGCATTATTTGTGCTTCTCTGGTTCCTCTCTCTCTCCTTCCCACCCCTTTGTAGTCCAGTCTGGCCTCAAATTCACAGTGACCCTCCTGCCTCTCGAGTGCTGGGATTACAAGTGTGCGTGGCATGGTATACATAACAGTTTTAGCTGTTTGATTCCTGCCCTCTCCCAAGATGATCTGTTGACTTCGGAGTTGCCTTGCTTTACAAGGAATTGTTTAATATATCATTAATATAATGGACTTTGAGTGAGTTGCTCTGAAGAATTTGGAATCTTTTTGGCACAAAGAACAATAAACTATCTTGTTTCCTGGCAGGCTCTGAAAATAAGATGTTGTTAGTATATGGAGGACAAAATTCCATAGGCCTTGGAGTGCTCAAGGTTATTTATAGTGGTGACATATATAAATATTTAAATATAAGTGGTAAGATTATGTAGCTCTTACACACTATCGTGAACTTCACTGATGTGCTTAGGACTCTTAAAAATATTGAGCCCTTGCTGACTTTGGCTAAGTGAATCAGATGCTCCATCTGGAAATGGTCTTCTTGTGGCTTTGCCAACTGTGAAAATAGGCATTAGAGGACAGCACGCGTTGATGCTGAATGCAGTTGGCAGCTAGTGGCCTACGAACGCATTAGCCTCAGGGGCGCCTCTTTTCCACCAGGGCTGTACATTCTGGCTGCCCCGTGGGAACAGGCATCCTGTAGCAGCGACTCCACTCACTGGCTTTTCTCACCTCGTGAGGCTGGCTGGCCCTGAGGACGGACTTCAAGCACCTGCCACCCTCCGCCCCTCATTTTATTATGAGTCACAGCACTTTCTCTTGCCTAGGGTTGTGAAACTCAACACTTTGAACTTAGAACAAACAGACTTTCTTCACCCAAACAACATTCAAATTATTTTGTTGCATAATTCCAACATCTTCCCATAAAAAGAAATAAAGCTGTGGTTACAGAGGCTCCAAGGGATACTGACAGGAAGTAATGGACTCTTTTTCCCTTTGAATGTGTCGATCAGCTCCCGTGTGGACATTTTTCTTTCCACTTCTTGATATATCCTCATTTGATGACCGTACTTAACATCCCCAGAACTCATTTGTTATTTTTACTTTTTAGTATTTTTTTAAAAATTAACACATGGTCTCACAGTGTGGCCCTGGCTTGTCTGGAACTCACTGTGTAGACTGGGATGCCCTGCTTCTGCCTCCCAAGTGCCAGGAATAAAGAGGTACCTGGCTGGCCTATAAAAATCATCCACATTTCCTGAAAATTGCTATATTAAAATTGTGCTTTTTAGTGGGTTTTTGAAAGGTAGAAGATGTTAAGTGTAAAAATTGAAAGTTTACTTGGAAATCAGGCTGGAGAGATGGCTCAGCAGTTAGTTAAGAGCACTGGCTGCGCCGGGCGTGGTGGCGCATGCCTTTAGTCCTAGCACTTAGGGGGCAGAGGCAGGCGGATCTTTGTGAGTTCAAGGCCAGCCTGGTCTACAGAGTGAGTTCCGGGACAGCTGGGACTGCAGGGAGACTCTGTCTTGAAAAGACCAAAAAATAAAAAAGATCACTGGCTGCTCTTGTAGAATGTCTGGGTTAAAATCCCAGCAGCTACATGGAGGCTAACAACAGCCCATAACTCTAGTTCCAGGGGATGCAATGCCTTCTTCTAAACTCTGAGGGCTTTACACAACATGGGTGCACTTGCAGGGATCACACTCATATACATACAACAACAACAACAAAAAAAACTTTTGGCGGGGCATGATGGTGCCTCTTTAATCCCAGCACTCAGGAGGCAGAGGGGGGCAGATCTCTGTAAGTTCAAGGCCAGCCTGGCCTACATAGTGAGCACCAAGTCAGCTAGGACAAAAGGGAGACCCTGTCTCAAAAAGACCAAAAAAAAGAAAGTTTACTTGGAAATTAATGAGAAATGTTTCTTGCTTTGCTAATTGTCTTCAAGGTATTAATAAAAACACATTTTCTGTTTTTAAAATGTTTTTATTTATTATTTTTTTACTTATTATATTTATTATTTTTATTTGATATGTGTGCATGTAATGTATGTAAGTGCGCCCATGAAGGTCAGAAGTTACAAGATAGTTGTTAGCTGAGATGTGGGTGCTGGGATTTGATCCTGGGTCTTCTGTAAGAACAGTCAGTGCTATTAACTGCTGAACCATCTCTCTAGCCCCAGATAAATAAACTTTTTTAAAATAATTTTTTTTGGTATTTTTGAGACAGGTTCTCCCTTTAGTCCCAGCTGTCCTAGAACTCACTCTGTAGACCACGCTGGCCTTGAACTCACAGAGATCTGCCTGCCTCTGCCTCCCAAGTGCTGGGATTAAAGCTGAAATCTTTTGATTGCCTGTATGTGTGCAGTAACTCTGAAGGCCAGAAGAGGGCACAGAGCCACCAGGTGGGTGCTGGGAATCAAACCCAGGTCCTCTGGGAGAGAACCAAGTGCTCTTAGCTCCTGAGCCACCTGTTCAGCCCCCTTTGTGTGTGTTGTATGCATGTATGTGGAGGCCAGATGTCAACATTCAGTGCCTTCTTTTTTTTTTTTTTGGTCTTTTCGAGACAGGGTCTCCCTGTAGCCCCTGCTGTCCTGGAACTCGCTCTGTAGACCAGGTTGGCCTTGAACTCACAGAGATCCGCCTGCCTCTGCTTCCCAAGCGCTAGGATTAAAGGCGTGCGCCACCACGCCTGGCTGTCTTTTTTGTTTTTTTGAGGCAGGGTCTCCCTGTAGCCCCAGCTGTCCTGGAACTCGCTCTGTAGACCAGGCTGGCCTTGAACTCACAAAAATCCACCTGCCTCTGCCCCCTAAGTGCTAGGACTAAAGGCGTCCCAGCTCAGTGCCTTCTTTTATTGCTCTCTACCTTGTACCTGCGTCTCACCATCTCAGCTGGGCTAGCTGCCCAGTGAGCCCCCAGGGCCCTCCTGTCTCTGCCCTGGGGCTACAAGTAGATGCTGAGGTAACTAGCATTTTATATGTGTTCCGAGGATCCAAAATCAGGTCCTTATGCCTGTACAGCAAGCATTTATCCACGGAGCTGTCTTTCTAGCCCTTTTTCAGTGCTTTCTGGTATCTTCTGCAAAATAGTAATGTCTAGCTTCTCAAGATGATTTTATTTTTCCTATAATAAATGGGATTATGGGGGCTGGAGAGATGGATCTGTGGTCAAGAGCACTGACTGCTCTTGCAGAGGACCTGGGTTCAATTCCCAGCACCCACATGGTGGCTAAGAACCATCTTTAACTCCAGTTCCAGGGGAATCCGACACTCTCTTCTGACCTCTGAGGCATTGCACGACATGGGTGCACCAACCTACATACAGACAGTACACTCATACACATAAAAAACAATAAATAATGCCTGGCATGGTGGCACACGCCTTTAATCCTAGCACTTGGGAGGCAGAGGCAGGCGGATCTTTGTGAGTTCAAGGCCAGCCTGGTCTACAGAGTGAGTTCCAGGACAGCTGGGGCTACAGGGAAACCCTGTCTCAAAAAGACCAAAAAAAAAAAAAAAAAGAAAGAGGGAGTTTTCTTGGTTTAGAATTATCCTGTCACGTCTCCATGTCTACAGTTCATTTCCACATGGCTTTTCCATCCTGCTTTGTTTGATGTGATTTCATATTCCACATCCTGGAATTTATAGTCGTAATTTCTTTTCTCAGTTTGGTCTATCTCTAAAATTATTCAGTTATTTATTTCTACAAGTAAATCACTCTTCCCACTTTGGAGTGGAGTGGAGAGGTAGATAGCATTTAAGGACTGGATAGGTGTTTCATAGTACATATGAAACTTTATGGACCTTACCCAGAACTTGCTCTCCAAGACCTCTCCTTACCTAAGGAGGAAAAACACTTCATGTAAATGTCTATCCTTCTGAGTCAGGAGGCCAGCAATGTGTCCGAGTGGGTAAAGGGGCTTGCTGTCAAGCCGGGAAAACTGGACCCAAGTGGTAGAGAACTGAGTCCAGCGTCAACATCAGGGTTCACTGTTACAAAGTGCAGCACTGCACAGAGGGGAGAGCCGTCAGCCGCTGAGGCCACAGGTGTATGTTGGCAGTTTTCAGTACTGAGTCTGTGGCCTAGCGGTTAAGAGCGCTGACCGCTCTTACAGAGGACCCGGGTTCGATCCCCAGCACCCACATGGCGGCCGAGAACCGTCTGAAACTCCAATTCCAGGAGAACTCCAGTTCCAGGGGAATCTGACACCCTCTTCTGACCTCTGCGGCATTGCACGACACGGGTGCACAGACTTGCATGCAGACAGTACATTCATACACATACAGAAATAAATAAAATTAAAAAAAAATATTTTTCTCTTTGTTTCCTGGATATAGCAGTAAAATAATGGTTTGGATGGATATTAATTTGGGTCCACTGGGATGTAACCCCCATTTGTTGTTTGGAAACAAATATGTTCAGGACAGAAACCATACATGCATGCCCTCAAAACTCATTTTAACCAAAACAGGAAGTGTGGCACAGCAGGAGCACTAAATGCAATGTGAAGAGAACTGCATTCTCATCCAAACACCTGTGAGCTATAAGATCTTGGGCCATGGGCTGAGACATGGCTCAGCAGTTTAGAGCCCTTGCTGCCCTTGCAGAGGATGGGGAGTCAGTTCCTATCACCCATAGAGTGGCTAACAACTGTCAGAAACTCCAATTCCAGGATATCTGGCATCCTCTTCTGGCCTCCGTGGGCACACCATGTATGGGTACACTTACATACGTACAGGCAAAACACTCAGACACATAAAATAAAAATAAGTAAATATTTTTAAAAAGATCTTGGGTAAGTCAAAGACTCTCTGGACACTAAGTATATTATCTGGAAATGACAGTTGAGAGGTGGATGTGGAGGATCAGGAGACCAGGCCATCCTTGGCTATGCATCCAGGCTATGACTGCCAGTACTTATCAAAATGGCCAGAGCATTGTATTATCTCCATAGTTTCTTTGTGGCATCTTTTCTTCTTTGTTTTCTTGGACTTTGTTTCCCATTCATTGCTTCCCAATCTTCCTCATCCTCACCAGTCCATTGGTATCCAATTCGTTATATCTTCCCCTCCTTTTGGGGAAGGTGTTGGGATGGAACCCAGGGCCTTTGCATATGCTTTACTTCTGAGCTGCAGCTCCATCCTCTTTTTCACTTCTGATGCCATCCTCAGTGTCTCTCCATCTGTTCTACAGACTCCATCTTAGATTTCACCTCACGTTTGCTTCCTAATCCCACAGCCCTTCCATAGCCCTTTTACCTCCAAGAAATCTCAAATTAGTGATGCCCATCCCCCATCAGCTCCTGTATCTTTCTTCCAGGTTTCTTAGCATTTATATTGGAAGCTTTTTTTTTTTTTTATGTATATGAGTGTACTGTCTGCATGTAGGTTGGTGCACCTGTGTTGCGCAATTCTGTGGAGGTCAGAAGAGTGTGTCAGATTCCCCTGGAACTGGACTTAAAGATGGTTCTTAGCTGCCATGTGGGGTGCTGGGAATCGAACCCAGGTCTTCCGCAAGAGCATTTGGTGCTCTTAACTGCTGAGCCATCTCTCCAGCCCCATTGGAAGCTTTTAAGATTTATTTTTACTCTTTACTTTTTTTGGGGGGGGGGATCTTTTGGAGACAAGGTCTCCCTAAAGTTCTAGCTGGCCTGGAACTCTTTATGTAGACCAGGCTGGCTTGGAACTCACAGAGATCCACCTGCCTGTGCCTGTTAGCTGCCATGTGGGTGCTGGGAATTGAACCCTGATCCTCTGCAAGGACAGCCAGTACTCTTGATGGCAGAGCCATCTCTCCAGCCCCTATAATGCTTTCTTTTAAAAATGTAATTAATTTTTGTGAGACAGAGTCTCTCTATGTAGTCCTGGATCAAAGGCGTGCACCCCTGTCCAGCTGGAACACAGGCTTCACATCAAGCTGTAAAAGGGAAGGGAAGAATGTTCTGCAGAGCACACCTTGAGAGCAGTGTAAGAAGACATTGTTCTCTGAGCACTATAACCAATGCTTTAACTAAAATAACACAAAGGCCAAACAATGTGAAAAAAAAAATGGCCAAATCTGCCTCAAAAATCTAGAAGTTTCATATATATATATATATATGATGTATATATGAACATGCTACTTGATATATATATAATTCATATATATGAACATATATAAACCCAATATTGCTACTTTTTCCCACTTTATGTATTAGACGCTTTTTTTTTTTTTGGAATTTTTGAGATGGGGTTTCTCTTTAGTCTCAGCTGGCCTGGAGCTCACTTTGTAGACCAGATTGGACTTGAACTCACAGAGATCTGCCTGCCTCTGTCTCCCAAGTGCCAGGACTAAAGGCGTGCACCACCATACCCAGCTAGACATTTTCTATTACTAAAACAAAATACCTAAGGCTGGATATGGTATAAATTAAAGTGGTTTATTTAGCTTAGTTTTGGCTATTGAAAATCCAAACAAAATGACAATTGCTTTGCTGAGGGCCCCCTTGGTTGCATAACTTCATGGTGGTTGGCATCATAGTGGTAGCATATTTGAGAAGAGATCACACAGCAAGACAGTAAGCTAGAAAGCTGGGTGGGCCCAGCTTTTATAGGAGCTCACTTGCATGAAACTAATTGAGGCTCTATAAGAAATTACTTAAAAAATTTCCCCTACCTCATCTTTTTCTTTAAATTTTAAATTTAATTTTATTATTTAGTTAGTTAGTTTCAAGGGAGTGCCAAAGTGTGCACAAGTAGAGATTAGAGGACAACTTGTGGGAACTGGGGCTCTCCTTCAACCAAGCGGGTCCCAGGGATAGAACTTAGGTCATCAGGCTTGGTGGCAAGTGCCTTAATCCAGGATGCCATCTTGAAGACCCTCCATGAGAAATTATTTGGTCCTTCCAAAAGGTGATACACCCAAAGGAGCCAATAACCTTATTCTAGGTCCCACTTCTTAAAAATCATAGGAAGTTTGCCAGGCGTGGTGGCGCACGCCTTTAATCCTAGCACTTGGGAGGCAGAGACAGGCGGATCTTTGTGAGTTCAAGGCCAGCCTGGTCTACAAGGTGAGTTCCAGGACAGCTGGGGCTACAGGGAGACCCTGTCTCAAAAAGACCAAAAAAAAAAAAAAAAAAAAAATCTAGGAAGTTTTATAGGTGCTGTGGCTACAAGAAGACCTTGTCTCAAAAAATAAAAACCAAATAAACAAAAGTTATAAAAAGTTGTGACTATTGTTTTCTTTTTTTGTGTGTGTGACTATTGTTTTCTGTCCTTCACTCATAATACCAAACTCACTGTCCCATCTTAATAGGCACATGGTGACCCTCAGAAAAGGAAAATAAAATTTCTTCGTGGAATCCTAAGCATTGTATAAATCAAATCAATATGCTCTGAATTTGTTCTTTTTTTGTTTTTTGGTATTTTTGAGGCAGGGTCTCCCTTTTAGTACCAGCTATCCTGGAGCTCACTCTGTAGACCAGGATGGACTTGAACTCACAGAGATCTACCCACCTCTACCTCCCAAATGCTGGGATTAAAGGCAAGAGCCACCACGCCCAGCTGAATTTGTTATTTTTTGAGACAGTCTTGTTGTACAGTCCTGGCTGGCCTTGAACTCACGATGCTCCTGCCTGGGCCTCTGAGTGCTGGGATGACAGCCACGTGCTCCCATGTTCATGATTTTACTCCTTTGCATGTTATGTGAATAGTTATTATCTATGAGACTATTAATTTGAACATTGAAAACTAAGGCTAATTATGATACCGGCTTATTACTTGATTATTCTGTAACATAATTGTTTATGTTTTCAAATTGCCCCAGAAGCTATCTAAAATAGGTTCCTTTGTTGGTTTATGTCTAATCATCAATAAGCCTTCAAATACAGTGTTTCCCACAATTCCTCAGGGTATGATTGTAATGACAGGCATAAATCTTCAAATACCTTTCAATGGGATAAAACATGCAAAGAAGATCTATAATTCAAAATAAATATCTATGTTTTCTAGAAGATGAAGAATGATTTAACAGTAACTGTTCTCAATGTAGTTTTATGGCAAAGGATTTGGCTAAATGCTAGAAAGTTTGGAGATAGCTATCTATCTGAACTATGTATGTATTTATGAATATACCTTTAGTAAATAGCCAGACAAAACAAAGTATCACTCATGTAAACATTCTCTAATGTCCTTGTATTATCATGGGAGAGTTACTGTGTGGCTTTAATAATACATATAAAATGAATTACTATTTACATTCCTCAGGGTAGCATTAAAAATCTACAACCCCCCTTCCCTTCTGGGTGTGGTGGCACACACCTTTAATCCCAGTACTTGGGAGGCAGAGGCAGAAGGATCTCTGTGAGTTCAAGGCCAGCCTGGTCTACATAGCAAGTTCCATGACAGCTGGGAAGACAGGGGGACCCTGCCTTGAAAACAAACAACCTCCCCACCCCCCAAAACACCAAAAAACAATTCTCTACTAGCAGAAAGTTCTCTACAGTCTAACAAATTAATTATCCTTTACTTTCTTGTAAATAGGGTGAGGGGTTACTTTTAAGTAAATAATCAGACTCTGATTTTACTATCTGTGTTTCTTGTAATTCTCAGAGTTGATAGACGTTTAGACACAAAGGGTGAGTATTGTTGCACTGTTCACTTTATTTTTTTTAATTTTTTTCTTAAACAAGGGAGAGTGCAAACGCAGTCTCCCACTACCACAAATTATGTAGTTGAGTTTCCCACATTTGGGGAAATCGCTGGGGTCAGCACATCCCAAGTGCAAAGGATGAGCCTCACCCTGGGAAAACCACCTTCATGATCATGGTATCTCCCCTGCAAGGTAAGTATGCACTGTTCATTTTAAAGGGCAGAGCTAGAGTTATTATCAAATGCTTTATTTTTCAGCCGGGCGTGGTGGTGCACGCCTTTAATCCTAGCACTTGGGAGGCAGAGGCAGGCGGATCTTTTTGAGTTCAAGGCCAGCCTGGTCTACAGAGTGAGTTCCAGGACAGCTGGGGCTACAGGGAGACCCTGTCTCGAAAAGACCAAAAAAAACAAAACAAAACAAAAAAAAAACAAGCTTTATTTTTCACTCTGAAATATCTTAGAGTTTATCTTTGAGCTCACAGGTAGAGGAATGTGTATCTAATCTCACAGTGGTAGAAACCAGAAAGAATCTCAAGAGATCATAAAGCTGCCTTCATTTTACAGATGAGGCTTGACAAGTTAAAAAGTCTTCAGTTAAAGGAGGCTTATTGATAATGGGAAAAAAATTTCTTTATGGAATTTTAAGTATTGAGTCAGTTAAATGCATAACCTTTCACCCTCTCTGAAGGCTGGCCTTACTGCTCTTCCACTTCACACTTAAGAAACTAATGTATAAGCAAGCTAACCAGCTCCTTTATTATCTCTATGAATCAGTGTCAGAGCCGGGAATGGAAGCCAAAACTTTGAATGTTGGACACTCTCACAGATGTAGGCTGATCTCACTCAGAATGATGCTGACTGAGGGTGAGCGGAAGCCATGTTTGGGAAGTCCCTAATGGAGTTCTTATTTCACAAGCCTGAGTTTTTTTTTTTTAACATTTTTTCTTTATTTTTTATTTCATGTGTATGAGTGTTATGTCTGCATATGTTTAAGTGCACCAATGCCATGAAATGCCTGAGGAGGACAGAAGAGGGTGTTAGACAGTTGTTAGCTGCCATGTGGGTGCTGGGATTTGAACCAGGCCTTCTGTAAAAACAACAAGTGTTCCTAACCATTGAGCCATCTCTCCAGCCCCTCAAGTGGAGTTCTTGAGGGATGCAAAATGCTTAAATGAGTTCCAATTGCTCATGTGATCTTTAAGAAACAAAACATTCTTAGCCGGGCGTGGTGGCGCACGCCTTTAATCCTAGCACTTGGGAGGCAGAGGCAGGTGGATCTTTGTGAGTTCAAGGCCAGCCCATTCTACAGAATGAGTTCCAGGACAGCTGGGGCTATAGGGAGACCCTGTCTCAAAAACACCAAAAAAAGGAGGACCTGGGTTCGATCCCCAGCACACACATGGCGGCTGAAAACCGTCTGAAACTCCAATTCCAGGAGAACTCCAGTTCCAGAGGAATCCGAGAACCTCTTCTGACCTCCGCGGCATTGCACGACACGGGTGCACAGATACATGCAGACAGTACATTCATACACATACAAAAATAAATAAAATTTTAAAAAAAGAAACAAAACATTCTTTACCTTCCTCTAAGATATAGTTCAACAGAGAAACTGAAATGTGCTTTAAACCGAGTTCAACCTCAAATATCCAGGAAAATTCACGGTGTCATTTACATCTGTCGTCTTTGTGAAATCTTTCAGGCTCCCACTGAACATTTATAATGAAACTATTTACTTGAGTCCCTCTTTCTCTTTTTATGTTCTGTTGTCACACTGGAATGGTAAATACCGGTCATAGTGAAATAAAGAAAAAGTCTAGGTAAATCTCAATACTGTCTTTTTCCCATCAAAGATGACAAACTTTTAAAGGCAACTCCACCCTTGAAACGCACACGCAGGCACGCACACACACGCTCAGCAGTGTCAGTGACCCCAATGTTGCATTTAGTTGCTCTCCAAGACCTATTCCCAAGGGTCATGGCCCAGTATTTTCTGATGACCACATTCGGTTCAGTGAGACATTCAAAGCATTACCACATCCATCTCCCGGCGAACAGTGCCGGGAGCTGAGAACGAAGCTCAAGCACAGATCTGGGGCCCCTACTTCGCACTTCTCCAGGGCACCATAGAGGTGGAGCCCTGGGTCTGGGCTGGCGGGGCGCTAGAAGAAGGAGGTGGAGTCTGGTGTGCACGGAGAGCGAGTAGGGGAGAAGGCAGCTGGGGAGCAAAAGGGATCCAAGTACGAAGAGGGGCAGAAAGAGTTGGGGAGAAGGGGGCGGCGAAGGCAACGCTGGTTCAGGCGGGAAAGGAGACCCGAAAGGTGGCGCAAGAAATGGGCTCCAAAGAAATAAGAAATTGCGGAGGAGGAAGTCGTCCCTGGAAGGGGAGGGGCGAAGGGGAAGAGAGAATGGGGCGCTGGCACTTTCGAGCCCAGGGCCCGAGCCTTCCGGGCTGGGGAGGGCGCACCCAGCTAGGTCCCCAGCCGCGCAGGCACCGACCTGAAGCGCTCCTGTCCCGCCGTGTCCCACAGCTGCAGCTTGATCCTCTTGCCCGGCTCGATCTCCAGCAGGCGGGAGAAGAAGTCCACGCCGACCGTGGGGTCGCAGGCGGGGGAGTGCAGCCCTGGGAAGCGGCCCTGCGTGAAGCGGTGCAGGAGGCACGACTTGCCCACCGTGGAGTCCCCGATCACGATGAGGCGGAACTGGTAGATCCAGATGGTCTCCATCGCTCCCGGGCCGCCGCACCCGCCCCGGAGCCCCAAGTTCTGCGGCGGGAACTGTCCCTTCAGCACCGCGGCGTGCCCGCTTCCAGCATTTTCCTGCCGCGGCGTCCGCCTCCTCGTCCCCGCCCTCTGAGAGGGAGGGGAGGGGCCGCGGGCTGGGGCGGGGCCAGGAGTTGAGGGCGGGGACATGGGCTGCTGGGGGCGGAACCTAAGCGCGGCCTGCCGGGGGCGGGGCCACTACTTGGGGGCGGAAACAGCCTGCCCGGGGTGGGGCCTGGGACTCTGGGCTGGGCCCGCGCCCTCGTGGTAGTAGGGGAAGAGAAAGAAGTGCGCTCCATACAACTGCTACTCACTCTAGTCCAGACCTCCCTGGAAGCCAATCAGAGTGGGTGTGGCGAAAGGACGTGACAGCAGTAGCAACCAATGAAAATGCATCAGGGACTCAACTCCGAAGGGTCAGCCAATGAAAAGTGGAAGTCATTGTTTCCAGGAGTCAGGGTGGGCTGGCCAAAGGAGGCTCTGATTTCGGGTCTGTGGGGCGCTAACTTGCTTTTCTGGCTATGGCTTCCTCTTTTCTGAGGGTCCGAGTTGGCGGCTCTCTGCAGGTGGAAGGAAATTTGTAGAACTGGCTCTGACTGCTCGGATAAGGACTGCCTGTTGCTGTTTGAAGGCTTCTGTCATCGCGCTTTCAGGATTACCGAAGAGTAGGGAAAACATCAACTTGGAACCCAATGTTCTGTGGGTCGCAGAGCCTGGAGAAAAATGTTAAAAAGTTCAGGGGCTGGAGAGATGGCTCCGTGGTTAAGAGCGCCGACTTCTCTTGCAGAGGACCTGGGTTCGATTCCCAGCACCCACATAGCGGCATTGCACCGTCTTTAAATCAGTTCCAGGGGGAATCGACGCCCTCTTCTGACCAAGAGCATTGCTCGACATGGGTGCACCAACCTACGTGCAGACAGTACACTCGCACATATTAAAAAAATAAAAAAGTCGGGGGCTGGAGAGATGGCCTAGCGGTTAAGAGCGCCGACCGCTCTTGCAGAGGACCCGGGTTCGATCCCCAGCACCCACATGGCGGTTGAGAACCGTCTGTAACTCCAATTCCAGGAGAACTCCAGTTCCAGGGGATTCCGAGACCCTCTTCTGACCTCCGCAGCATTGCACGACACGGGTGCACAGACCTACACGCAAACAGTACATTCATACACATAAATAAATAAAATAAAAATTAAAAAAATAAAATAAAAAAGTCATACAATTTCTCGGGCGTGGTGGTGCAGGCCTTTAATCTCTGAGATCCAGGCTATCTCTGTCTACATAGGAAGTTGCAGGCTACCTGGGGCTTCTTGGAGACTAAATTAAAACTTGTTAACAGTTTCTAGTTCTTCCGGGATTCCTCTGTAATTAGGATAATATCTACAGCTGGTCTCAGCTTGTGTATGGTCTGTGTAAGGTTGAAGCCCACCTACATCAGGGCCTTCAGGAGGCCAACTAAGGAGAAAGTTATGAGAAACAATTACCCTGGACTGCGTTCCTGCAACCCAAGGAATGTTGCGGCAATCATGCCTCACCCAAGACCAGAATCAGGCCTCAATCTCAGTGAAGCTTCTACTGATAATAGCTGCAAATCCGTTTCTCTCAAGATGCTCCTTCTTATACTATAAGAAAGATCCACACTGACTCCATTTTTGAATAGAGCCACCATTTCAAGCAGTCACTGGATCCTGCCCACCCCAGGGGAAAAGGACAATTTCTCAAGGTTTATAGGCAACTGACCTTTTCTGGACCAGGACAGTTGCTTGAGGCCTCAAGAACAGCTAACTTAAACTTGTTAAAGATAACTGTTGGTTTGTGAGGGCAGATGGACTGACCCAACATTTCCTCATTCTTTCGCAGGATTGTGTCGAAAGATAACTTTTGATATGTGGGGTGCCGTTGGGCTGACCTAACCAAACCATGAGCTGTAACCCTGCTATTATCCAATAAGGCTAGAAGTTACCCAAACCCCGCTAAAATCCCCCTAGACCCCGTATAAAAGGCCTGCTATTGGGGTTGGAGCCTTTTTCCTCCCAACATGCTGGTTTACTTTTTCCTGAAATAAAGTCTTGGTTTTCCATCCTTCGGTGTGTCTGATGTGGACTCTCGGACCACACAATACCGGACACAGACCCACCTACGCCCGTTCTCCCTCTTCGCACACCCATTTCATTGTAAACCCACTTCCTTGTGTGCTTGGGTATAAAACTGCCATTTGGGGTACATTCTAACGTTGGTCATCCTAATCCCGACACAGGCGGGCCAGTCGCCATGCCTGACACAAACCAGACTTCCTTCTCATTGGAGTCCTGACATGTTCTCCTCTCTGTGCCCCATCTCCCCTCAAAATGAACCTAACAATCTGTTAGGGTCATAAACCAAACACATCAACGCTGGAAAATTGTGAGGAAGTTTTATTGCTGTCGGCTGGACTGTAGAGTAGAGGCAGCTGCCTGACCTTGGGGTTTGAGGACACACAGACACACAGACACACACACACACATGCGCGCGCGCGCACACACACACACACACACACACACACGCACACACATATACATATATATTTAAAACAAGGGCGATGTTTAACCAGTCTTAAGCATTTTACAGAGCAGAAGTATTTGATTAACATATCAAGCATTTTTTGTGTGTGTAGGTTTTTTTGGGGGGTGGAGGGCTTTGAGACAGGGTCTCCCTGTAGCCCCAGCTGTTTTGGAGCTCTCTAAACCAGGCTGGGCTTAAATTACAGAGATCCACCTGCCTCTGCCTCTGCCTCTGCAATGCTGGGATTAAAGGCACATATCAAGCATTTTCCAAAAAAGAGAAGTATGGCTAGTAGCTAATCTCACCACACCTTAAGGCTTTTTGCTTGAGAATAGGCTGCGATGCACACCTGAAATCTGTGGCCTGGGGCCATTCCTAAGAATTCCCCAAACTAACTGGGCATGGTAGCCAAGGCCTTTAATCCCAATACACCTTCAATTCCAGCACAACAGAGGTTTATGTTAAGGTCAGAAACAAAATAAATAAATAAATAAATAAATAAATAAATAAATAATAAATACTCTATCCTGGCTGTATCATGGAGACCAGTACAGGAAGATCAAGACAGGACTGGGTGCTTACTGGACCTCATTTAGTGACCATGGGAAGGGAAAACCCCAGTGTGGAACACAAGGGCAGAACTGATGATGGTTTGGGCTTGCCAAGGAGGAGACTTCAAACATGACATCTTTCAGCCTAATAAAAGAAATAAATTGGGGCTGGAGAGATGGCCTATCGGTTAAGAGCACCGACTGCTCTTGCAGAGGACCTGGGTATAATCCCCAGCACTCACATGGCAGCTGAAAACTGTCTAACTCCAGTTCCAGGGGAATCCGACACCCTCTTCTGACCTCCACGGCATTGCACGACACGGGTGCACAAACCTGCATGCAGACAGTACATTCATACAAATACAAAATAAGCTTAAAAAAATTTTTTTTTTAAAAAAGGACTGAAACAGTAAACTTGTGCATCCAGAATTTTGGGAGAGACTGACAAAAAGATGAAAAACATGTTTGGTAGAATGCATGAGCTCTGGTGGGGGGGTGCAGGGAAGGGGCACGGGTCTAGATTTGATTTGTAATGTAATTTTGTATGAAATGCACAGAGCTTCAATAAAACATTGGCGGGGTGGAGGACGGGGGGAGAAAAAGAAAAAAGAAAAAAAATGGATTTCAGAACAAAAATGGATTTCAGAACAAAATCTAGCCCATCTTATGGTCTAGCCTATCTCATGGTCAATGATATAATTAACAAAGCATGCCGGGCGTGGTGGCGCACGCCTTTAATCCTAGCACTTGGGAGGCAGAGGCAGGTGGATCTCTGTGAGTTCAAGGCCAGCCTGGTCTACAAAGTGAGTTCCAGGACAGCTGGGGCTACAGGGAGAACCTGTCAAAAAGACTAAATAAATAAATAAATAAATAAAAATTAAAAATAAAATAAAAAGACCTTTCCATGGATAGAATCCTGGGATTTCTCAAATTTTCTTTTTCTTTCTTTTTTTGATATTTTTGAGACAGGGTCTCCCTGTAGCCCCAGCTGTCTTAGAACTCACTTCTTACGTAGACCAGTTAATCCTAGACTCAGGAGTCAGAGATGGGCTGCTCTCTGTTGTATTTGAGGCCAGAGAGAATTCTAGACCAGGGCTACATAGTGGGACTCTGGCACACACTGGAAAAGCTGAGACGGAAGGAAGTGGGAGAGGAGAGGAGAGGGGACCGGAGGCAGGGGGGGAGGGAGGGGAGGAAAGAAAAGAAAGGAGAATAAAAGAGAGAAAGAATATAAAGCTCCCTGTCCCTGGGCCTTGCCTTCCCTGTGCCTATCCCTTGCCTTCCCTGTCCCTGGCCAGCCTTCCTCTGCCTTTCCTCCTGTCCCTGGGCCTTGCCTTCCCTGTCCCTGGGCCTTCCCTTCCCTGTCCCTGGGCCTTGCCTTCGCCTGTCCCCTGGGCCCTGTCCTTCCTGTCCCTTGGCCTCGTCCCTGTCCCTGGGCCTTGCCTTCCCTGTCCCTGGGCCTTGCCTTCCCTGTCCCTGGGCCTTGCCTTCCCTGTCCCTGGGCCTTGCCTTCCCTGTCCCTGGGCCTTGCCTTCCCTGTCCCTGGGCCTTCCCTTCCCTGTCCCTGGGCCTTCCCTTCCCTGTCCCTGGGCCTTCCCTTCCCTGTCCCTGGGCCTTGCCTTCCCTGTCCCTGGGCCTTGCCTTCCCTGTCCCTGGGCCTTGCCTTCCCTGTCCCTGGGCCTTCCCTTCCCTGTCCCTGGGCCTTGCCTTCCCTGTCCCTGGGCCTTCCCTTCCCTGTCCCTGGGCCTTGNGCTGGCCTTGAACCTCACAGAGATCCTCCTGCCTCTGCCTATGCCTCTGCCTCTGGCCCTCCCTCGAGTGCTGGGATTACAGGTGTGCGCCACCACGCCCAGCTCTCAAATTTTCCTATGGGAACTTCTTTCTCTAAGCAATATCGGTCCTTCAAATTTTGTTTCCTCCTTCCATTTTATTTTTACTGCCACTAGGAGCTTATGCTGTTTGGCTGCTATTTGTCAGGAAGGGGCCTGGGGAGCTGGAGAGAGAATGCCTCAGAGGTTAAAAAACACTGAATGCTTGCAGGAGATGACCCAGGTTTTGTTCCAGCACCACATGGCAGCAAACAACAACCTGTAATGTCCCGGTCGCAAAGAGGACACCCTCTTTTCTGCCTCCGTGCAGCAACACAGGTACACTACATACAAGCAGTCAGTATACCTCATCACCACTATTAAATAAATAAAAATAATAAAATAGATTTTTTTTTTTTTTTCTCTCTCTCTCTCTTTAAATAAAATAATAATTTTGTTATTTGGGTTTGGAGAGGTGGCTTAGCAGTTGGGAGTGTTGGCTGCTCTTGCTTAGGACTGGGGTTCGATCCCAGCACCACATGGAGGCTAAGAACCATCTGTAAACTCCAATTCCAGAAGAAACTCCGAGTTCCAGGGGATTGACACCCTATTCTGACCTCCTTGGCATTGCAACAACACGGGTGCAGCCGAAACCTGCAATGCAGACAAGTACATTCATACAAAAAAATAAATAAAATAAAAAGAAGAACTATATTGCATCCAGTTGTCCTTTAAAGTCCATAACATCATCTCTGAGAGTTTGAAAAACAGCACAACATTTGTGTATAAGATCCAATATTATCTGTTTTGTAAGCAATTTTTTTTTTCTGTCTTTTGAGACAGGTCTCCCTTTAGTCTCAGCTTTGCCCTGGAAAGCTCAACTCTGTAGACCAAGGCTGGCCTTGAACTCACAGAGATCCACTTGCCTCTGCCATCCCATCCAGTGGCTTAGGTTAAGGCGTACGCCCACCACGCCCAGGCTAAGTAAGCAATTTTTTTGTAGATATCTGAATTCAGAGACCCCACTATCTGTAATGAAGGGCCCCCCTCTTCTAGCAAAGCAGAAATAAATCACTGGTGTCACTTAAGGTCCTCATTGGTTTACTTATTCGTTTTACTTCTTTTTTTTTTTTTTTTTTGGTTTTCTGAGAGTACTGTGGCCTGGGCTGGGCTGCAAAGTTGAAAATGTATCCAGATAAACTTGAATTTTCTTGCTCTTCCTGCCTCCACCTCTGTGAGCTGTTGGAGATATCCCAGTTGTGCATTCCCCGTACCGCTTCCAGCTTCTCTTTATTGATAAGGAAACTGTGGTCTAGCAAATAAAGCTTAATGAGGGAGAGAGTAGCCTCTAGGCTTACTGACCATCTGCCAGCTACAGCAGCTACTAAAGGATCTCTGTGAGTCAAGGCCAGCCTGGTCTACATAGTGAGTTCCAGGCCAGCTGGGGCTACAGGGAGACCCTGTCTCAAAAAGACTAAAAAAACACATCATTCTCAGGGATGGAGAGATGGTGATGGCTCACCAGTTAAGAGCACTGGCTGTTTTTAGGGGCTGGAGAGATGGCCTAGTGGTTAAGAGCGCTGACTGCTCTTGCAGAGGACCCGGGTTCGATCCCAGCAACCCACATGGCGGCTTGAGAACCACATCTTTAACTCCAATTGCCAGGGGAATCCAACGCCCTCTTCTAACCTCCGTGGCATTGCACGACAGGGTGCACAACCTACATGCAACAGTACATTCATATACATACAAATAATAAATAAAGAGCAACTGGCTGCTGTTCTTACAGAGGACCTGGGCATTGATTACCAGCACCCACAGGTGATGGCTGACAACTGGTCTCTAACTCCAGCTCTAGGGAATCCGATGTCCCTCTTCTGACCTCCACAGGCATTGCAATGACACAGGTGCACTTATATACATGCAAGCAATATTTAAAAATAACATAATAGATAAATTAAACAATAGAAACATCACTCCCCTTTTGGTGAATGTAATGCGTTCTCTTTTATCACCCCAATCTGAGCTTCCGGTTTAGCTTCCTAGTGGGGCCAACAACTCTCCTTGGAGAAGCACTCATCTGGGGGAGGAAAAAAATAATTGATTTCTAGGATCCACAGTGACGTCAGAGGGGCTCCTCCCCATCCCATGCCCTCACACATTCCCACAGAGTGTTCGCCCCTCTTTCTTCAGAGAGACCATCAGCAGAGCCCCCCACTTGGCCTCTGTGGGTGCTGTCAGCAGAGGTCAGGACCTCAAGTCTGCAGGTTTGGATCTCGGGAAGGGAGCCTCCCCAAGCCTTGTGGCTTCCTTGTCTTTGCATGACAGCTGTTTGTTTTTCATGGAGCGCTGACAGTGCATGCCACCCTGCCTGCGAAGACACAGTTCTGCCCTCAGGCCTCTGGGAACCTGAGCTAGATGGACAGTCAGCTCCAGGTGCAAACACAGCTCAAAAACGGGCCAGCTCGGGCAGAGCTGAGAGGTCTTTGTTTCTTTTGGAGGGTGGTGGGCGGGTGAGCTAAGATGATTTCTTTGGACAAGGTGGTATGAAGAAGAACCAAACAAGCCCTCGTTGATAAGAGGAAGTTACAGGCACTAGAGGATGGGAATGTAGGAAGTTGTCATGGCCACAGGCAAGCGGGAGCAGAGGAGGAAAGTGCTACCTGTCGAGCCCTTGTGAGCGTTACTCTCCACACCCCCCACCCCACCCATGTCCCCTGATCTTAGCCTTAGCACTGACAGACCAAATCAGCCCTTGCTGACCTGGTGCCCATGGAGAAGGCTGCAGAGGAAAGGCAGAAATGAGCAGTAAGCAGATCTTTAGGAAGCAGGATGGTGTCTTACCCTCAGTTCCGCCCCTCCAAGATATATCCCTTGAGCTGGTCATTTAGCCTTTCCCTGGAAGAAGGACTTGTGGCATGTGGTGGAAGGGCAGACATTACTCTTTGTGTAGAAGAAAAACAGTTTAGGGACTGGAGAGTGGCTCAGCATTAAGAGCGCTGGTTGCTCTTGCAGAAGGACCTGGGTTCAATTCCCCAGCTCCCCATGGGCCGGCTAACAATCAACACCTGTAATCTTGTTCCAGTGGGGATCTGTGCCGTCTTCTGACCTCTTGAGGGCAACTGCACAACACAGGTGCACTCACACATCATGAGGCAATATACTCCCAATACACATAAAAGAAACAATAAAAAGAAAACCATTTTTATTTCTTTTTAAGATGTGTGACAGTTGAGATTAGAGAGTAGTCCCAGAAACAGAGTAATTTGTGTCCGTGTTGTCCCCCCCGCCCCTGCCGAAATGCAGAAGAGAGAGAGATACAGAAAAAAGAGCTCTGAACAGAAGTGTCCATAGGGAAGTTGGCTCATGAAAGCATGTTGGACATCTGTCCTTGTGTCTTGGAGCTAACCTAAAACAGGCTCACCTGGAACGGGGCAGGAGAAGGGCGGAGCCTGGGGCCCAGGCCTGAGTCGGCCGCTGGAGCTGCATGACCAGCCTCACTGAGCGCTCTGGGCACATTTTACCCGATGCTCTGCTCCCTTCCACCTTCCGGTTCCGGGAGTCTGAGACCTGCTTAGCCTCTCCTGGAAAGTCCATTGGCCTACTCACCCAGAACCCGATTAACTGAGCAATCAATCTATTAATCCATCTCCGTCGCTGCAAATCCTCCTTTAGTTACAAAGACCGGAAGTATTCAGTATACTAAGTAAGGTGTGTGCTACAGAGGCATGGGTCCCATCTTTATAAGGATCAGAACGGATTGGCCACTGCAAGATGACAGGAAAACAGGGAAGAAAGCTAAGCCAACAACGGAGGTCATTCTAAGGAGTCAGGGTTTCTCCATAGGTTGCGAGATCTCAAGGCCTGTTCGAAGCAGATGGCTTCTTTCCCTGGGCCCGGCTGACCGTTCATTTCTGCTTCTTCGTGGGCATCTTGGCGCAGGTCATTGGTGCAGTCAGATAGCATAGTGAGTCTCATCTCCATATTTATGGGAAGGAGAATTGGCTGGCTGCTGCTTGGAGGAGATAGCTGTCCTTAGTCTACTTGTCCATGGGTCAAATACAATGCGGGGCGGGCTGCCTCCTAGGAAAAGAAAGTTGGGGTGTCTCAAAGAATGGGGAGTTTGTGTGATACCTCAAGACACCCTGTTTTAGGGTGCAAATTTGATTTCTGTAACAAGACCCCAAATAATAATGACTTAGGCAAGATGGACATTTTGTCTCTGTCCTGAAAAACAGAACCAGCATTTCTTTTCTAAAATTTATTTTATTATTTTTTTAAAGACTAATTTTTAAAAATTTTAATTTATTTTCTTACTTGTGGTAATGAAATGTACTGTACTGCGTAGGTGGGTTCGGTGCACCCGTGGTCGCGGCAATCCTGCGCAGGTCAGAAGAGGGTTCGAGTCCCTCTGTAACTGGTGTTTAGTATGTAGGTATGATAACCTGCCTCTGCGAGCACCATGTGGGTGCTGGGGACCGACCCGGGTCCTCTGCAAGAAGCGGTGGCGCTCCTACGCTAGGCATCTCTCCAGCCCCGACTTTTATTTTTTTATTTATTTTTTATTGTGGCAATGTACTGTACTGCACTGGGTCAGGTTTGGTGCCACACCATGTCGAGCAATGCTCTTGGAGTCCAAGAAGAAGGGCTGTCGATTCCCCTGGAACCTGGAGTAAAGACTGGTTTTTTTTAAGGCGCCTGTGGGTGCTGGGAATTGAAACCCAGGCCTCTGCAAGAGCAGCACTCTTTTTTTTTTTTTTTTTTTTTTTTTTTATTTGTATTGTATGAAATGTATTGTCTGCAGGCAGTTTGTGCACGGCGCACCTGTCTGCATGCCACGGAGGTCAGAAGAGGCCGTCGGATTCCCCTGGACTGGAGTTTCTCCTGGAATGGAGTCAGACGGTTCTCGGCCCCATGTGGGTGCTGGGGATCGAACCCGGGTCCTCTGAAAGGCAGGTCGGCGCTCTTAATACCGCTAGGCCAATCCACTCCAGCCCAGGTCCCTCTGGGCAAGAGCAGTCAGTGCTCTTAAACCACTGAGCCATCTCTCCAGCCCCCAACAGCATTTCAAGAAAGGAACTTGGGAAATAAATGTGGTGGACAACATGCCCTGTAATCCTAGTATGAAGGGGGAGAGAAGCAAAAGATCAAATACAAAATTCCAAGACCAGCCTGGGCTTGACAAGGGACACTCCTGTCTCGAAAAGACCAAAAAAATCAATCAAATCAATCAATAGATCTCTGTGAGATCGAGAAACCAGCCTGCTCTACATGGTGAGTTCAGGGCTGTGGGGGATACAGGTGAGGACCCTGTCTTTTTTTCCAATTTTATTTTTTTTGGTCTTTTTGAGGACAGGGGTCTCCTGTAGCCCCAGCTGTTCCTGGAACTCACTCCGTATATGACCAGGTTGGCCTTGAATCACAAAGATCTGCCTGCCCTCCTTGCCTCCAAGAGTACTAGGATTAAGGCATGCACGCCAACAATGCCTGGCTTATTTTTTATGTGTATGAGTGCACTCACTGCAATGTAGGTAGGTGCACCCAATGTGTTGTGCAATGGCTACAGAAGTCAGTAGAGGGTGCTGTAACTCCCTGGAACTGGAGTTAAAGCAGTTCTCAGCCATGTGGCCGGTGCCGGGAATTGAAACCTGGGTCCTCTGCAAAGAAGGCAGTTGGTGCTCTTAAGTGCTGAACAATCTCTCCAGCACCAAGACCCCTGTCTTAAAAGGACAATAATGGCCTTGGAGAGATTGCTTTGTGGTTAAGAGCGCTGACTGGACTGCTCTTGCAGAGGACCTGAAGTTTCGATTCCCAAGAACCCACATGGTGGCCGTAAGAACCATCTTGGGCTAGGCCGTGGTGGCTCAATATTTTCCCACACTTTGGAGGCAGAGGCAGGCAGATCTCTCTGAGTTCAGGCCAGCCTGGGTCTACATAGCGAGCTCCAGGCTAGCTTGGGACTAAGGGAGAGCCTGTCTTAAAAATTTCCCTTCCCTGTCCCTGGGCCTTGCCTTCCCTGTCCCTGGGCCTTGCCTTCCCTGTCCCTGGGCCTTGCCTTCCCTGTCCCTGGGCCTTGCCTTCCCTGTCCCTGCGTCTTGCCTTCCCTGTCCCTGCGTCTTGCCTTCCCTGTCCCTGGGTCTTGCCTTCCCTGTCCCTGGGCCTTGCCTTCCCTGTCCCTAGGCCTTGCCTTCCCTGTCTCTGGGCCTTGCCTTCCCTGTCCCTGGGTCTTGCCTTCCCTGTCCCTGGGCCTTGCCTTCCCTGTCCCTGGGTCTTGCCTTCCCTGTCCCTGGGCCTTGCCTTCCCTGTCCCTGGGCCTTGCCTTCTCTGATGGAATATTCCATTATGTGCTTTCTCCACTTTCAGTTGGAGATCTGTGTTACCCAGGCTAGCTTCAAACTCCTAAGCTCAAGGGATTGAACTACCTCAGCCTCCTGAGTAGCTGGTTCTGTAGACTAGACACCATTGTGTCCAGCAGTTGTATTTACTTTAATTCATTGATATCTTTCAATTTATAACATTTTTGGGTCTTTTTGAAGTAGGGTCTCCCTGTAGCCCCAGCTGGCCTAGAAATCACCATGTAGACCAGGCTGGTCTTGAACTCACAGAGATCCGCCTGCCTCTGCCTTCTGAGTGCTGGGATCAAAAGTCTGTACCACCACACCTGGCTAAATTTATAACATTTTTGTAAACACTTCAATGCTACTCTTTTTGTGTGGTCTCCTTTTGTCCAATCTCCTGTCACTTAGACGTCACTGCTCAGTAGCTTCTGTGTTCATTTCTTCACAGGCCAATAAGAAAGCAATGAACAAAACATCATGTTAGCTTTTCATTCCTGTGACAAATACTCAAGAAAGCCAACTAAGAAAGGATTTATTGGGGCTACTGGTTTTAGAAGGTTCAACTCATGGTTGACTGGCTCCATCTATGGTGGAGTCTATGGTGGACACTGTGAAACACAGATAATCATGTCATGGTAGGGAGGAAATGGTGAGCAAGGGTCAAAGAGAGAATATGGCTCCTGGGAACAGACCTCCAGTGACCCACTTCCCTCTTGTAAGGAGCCGCAGGCTTTAGCTTGCTTACGCTGAGCTTGCTTACAAGGAAGTTGACTCTGTGAATTGTCACCTCGAGCCTTTCCCAAGAGCTGGGTGCGGACGTGGAGCAAAAGCCACCAGCCTTTCCCAAGAGCTGGGTGTGGACGTGGAGCAAAAGCCACCAGATACTCCAGCCCGATGTCTCAACTCAGTGAGACCCTCCTCTGATGCCAGATGGCCCGACCGACTGATTACCCTGTTTCACCCACCCCCTCCCTATTTCTTGCTTTCTGCAAGATATATATACAACGGCTTGTGCTCAATAAAATTAGACCTTGACAAAAGCTCGCAGGGTCTCCTTCTCTCTCGCCCACCTCACAGGTCTGGGGTCTCCTTCGGGTACCTGAGGATTACTGCCCCCACAGACAGGGGACACCCTCTCATAGGCCCTGGCTCCCTCAACTTTTCACCACCTCCCAAGAATGCCATTAAATTATGAATTGTCGCCGGGCATGGTGGCGCACACCTTTAATCCCAGCACTCAGGAGGCAGAGGCAGGCGATCTTTGTGAGTTCAAGGCCAGCCTGGTCTACAGAGTGAGTTCCAGGACAGCTACAGGGAGACCCTGTCTCAAAAAGACAAAAAACAAAACAAAACAAAAAAATGGGACATTTTAGAAACCCAGTTTACTCTGGTGCAGGAAATTTTTGCTTCACTATGCCTTTGTTTTGGGAATTTTGTTTTGTTTTTTTGAGAGAGGGTCTAATTATGTAACCCTAGCTGGCCTGAAACTTGTTATGTAGACCAGGTTGGGCTCAAACTCAGATATCCACCTGCCTCTGCCTCTCAAGTGCTGGGATTAAAAAAAGTGTATGTCACGATGCCTGGCTCAATATACTACATTTCTGAAACATTTATTTATTTTAAATTTTATTTATTTCTGTATGTGTATGAATGTACTGTCTGCATAAAAGTTTGTGCACCCGTGTCGTGCAATGCCTCCGAGGTCAGAAGAGGGTGTCAGATTCCCCTGGAACTGGAGTTCTCCTGGAATTGGAGTTTCAGACGGTTCTTGGCCACCATGTGGGTGCTGAGGATCGAACCCGGGTCCTCTGTAAGAGCGGTCGGCACTCTAAACTGCTAGGCCATCTCTCCAGCCCCTCTGAAACCTTTATTTACAAAATCTTTAAAAGCAAATAACACCTTCTGTTTTGTAAATAATGTTGTTTAAAATGGTCTAGTGGCTACTGCACTGTAATATCATGAAAAAAGAAAATACAAAGGAAGCTGGGCATGGCAGCATACATCTTTAATCCCAGCACTTGGGAGACAGAAGCAGGTAGATCTCTGTGAGATTGAGGTCAGTCTAGTCTACATAACGAGTTCCAGACCAGCTGTGGCTACAGGGAGACTCCTTATCAAAAACACAGATACACACACACACACACACAAACACACACACACTCTTTGCCTCTTGCAGAAGGCCCAACCGAGTCCAGTTCCTGGTACCCATGTTGGATGGCTCACAAGTATCTGTGAGTTGAGCTCCAGGGAGATCTGATACCCTCTTTCAGCCTCCACAGCACCTGTACTCACACATGCACATTCACACACATAGACGCACACATACATACATGCACATTCACACACATACATACCTGCATGCACATTCACACACACAGACACACACATGCATATATACACATTCACACACAGACACACATACATACATGCACATTCACACACACAGACACGCACACACATATATGTGATTCATATTAAAGGGGAGAGAGGCAGTGCTCATGACTCAGTGGTCAAGAGCACTGACTATGTTTGCAGAGGACCTGGATTCAGTTCCCAGCAGCCTCATGGTGGCTAACAGCTGTCCTTAACTTGAGTTCCAGGGGACCCAACACTCTCTTCTGGCCTCTTCAGGCATTGCATGACATGGATGTACTTACATACAGTCAGGCAAAGCACTCAAACATGTAATTATTTTAAGTTAAAAAAATTAAGAAAACCAAAACAAGGAGCTGGAGAGATGGCTCAGTAGTTAAGAGCAATGGATGCTCTTGCAGAGGACCTGGGTTCAATTCCCAGCACCCATATAATGGCTAACAATTGTGCGTAACTCTAGTTCCTGGAGAATCCAATCTTCTGACCTCCTTGGGAATTGCATGACCTGGGTGCACTTACACGCATGCAGACAATACACATAAAATAAAGTAATAAAGTCGGGCGTGGTGGCGCATGCCTTTAATCCTAGCACTTGGGAGGCAGAGGCAGGCGGATCTTTGTGAGTTCAAGGCCAGCCTGGTCTACAGAGTGAGTTCCAGGACAGCTGGGGCTACAGGGAGACGCTGTCTTGAAAAGAGCAAAAAAAAAAAAAATAATAATAATAAAATAAAATAAAAAAATTAAGTAATAAATATTAAAAAAAAAAAAACAACCAAGGCCTGGCATGCTGGCACACACCTTTAATCCTAGCACTTGGGAGGCAGAGGCAGGTGGATCTTTGTGAGTTCAAGGCCAACCTGGTCTACAGAGTGAGTTCCAGGACAGCTGAGCTACAGGGAGACCCTGTCTCGAAAAGACGGAAAAAAAAAAAAAAAACCAAAGCCAAAAGATTAAACAGGGGAAACAAGGGAAACAAACTATATAGCTGATACCTAGAGAGTTACTAACATTACTGATGGAAGTATAGATAACGCACATTACAATTTGTAGTCTATCACTTCAAGGTACAGGTAATGACTACCAAAGTCTTCCAACACATGTTCTTTTCTGTTCACATCCAATATCCCTTAAAATTATTAAAAACAAAATAATTTAGGCCAGGTGTCATGGCACATGCCTTTAATCCCAGCACTTGGGAGGCAGAGGCAGGCAAATCTCTGTGAGTTCAAGGCCAGCCTGGTCTACATAGTGAGTTCCAGGATAGCTGGGGCTATAGGGAGACCCTGTCCCAAAAAAAGACCAAAAAATTAAAATATAAAATGTATCTATTATTTATTAGTGTGTGCTTTGTTCTACTGTAGGAGTCAGGAATCAAACGAACTCAGGTCCACAGGTTTGCATGGCAATGCTTTGACACACTGAGCCGTCTTACTGGGCTTCAATATACTTATGCAATTTTTTTTTTACTGATACAATTTTTTTCTAGAGGATTTTCATACAATTCTCAAGGCTTAGTACTATGTTGAAAACAAGAAGTTAACTGGGAGTCAAGAGATGGCTCAGTGGTTAAAAGCACTGTCTGTTCTAGCCGGGCGTGGTGGCGCAAGCCTTTAATTCTAGCACTTGGGAGGCAGAGGCAGGCGGATCTTCGTGAGTTCAAGGCCAGCCTGGTCAACAGAATGAGTTCGAGGACAGCTGGGGCTACAAGGAGACCCTGTCTCAAAAAGACCAGAAAAAAAAAAGCACTGTCTGTTCTTACAGAAGACTCAGGTTCAAATCTCAGCACTCACATGGCAGCTAACAACTGTCCATAACTCCAGTTCTGTGGGATCCGATACCTCATACACAATAAACAAATAAATAAAATAAAAGAAGAAGTCAAAATTCTTACATAAACAACTAATCTTGCCTGCAAATTTAGGTCACAAACCCATAATATGTGCAAAGGACTACAATACAAGGAAATGATTCAGAGAAAAGGTCAACTATAGATAAAACCTTTTATAAATACATCAGAATCAACTGATTACATCAACTGTAGGTTGGGGATTAATTGTAGCATGTAGTTTAGACAGCACTATTAAGTTCAATGCTTACCAATCTGTGCATGTAAATCATGCCGTCTTTGGTTGACAGGGAAAGATAGGAATGAGAAAAACATGGGAAGGACTAGAGAGAACCTGACCTCTTCTTGTGGAAAGGCCTGGACCAGGAGTCAAGAGACGTGAGTTTTGAAAAATCAGTTGCTCTGTTCTATTCTCTATTTTCCATTTGCCCACTGAAAAGGCTGAGTGAGATCAGTCATTTCAAACTTAAGACAGATTTGAATGGAAATAAAATATCAAAGCATATAACACAAAATAAGGATGCTTACTTCGTGAAACTTTGGTTTCAGTGACGTGTGTGTGTGTGTGTGTGTGTGTGTGTGTGTGTGTCTGTGCACATGCATGAGCTATGTCAAAAAGGATAATATTTAGTTCTTTTGGATCAGGGTAAAATAGTTTAAAACTCAGAGAGTTAGCTGATGTTAGTGAATCTTCTGGTCTGAAATCCACTTAAGGTTCTGGGGAGATGGCTCAGTAGGTACAGGTCTTGCCACACATGTGTGAGGACCAGAGTTCAGATGCTTAGGACCCACATAAATCCCAGGTGGGTATGGCAGCCAGCCTGTAATCCCAGCACTCTGGAGCCAAGGACTGAGGATCCCCGGAGTAGGAGTAAGCTGGTTAACTAGAGGAGCTGGAACTTGGGGAGCCCCAGGTTCAAAGAGAGACCTGCCTTAGTAAATAAGAGAGATCCATCAAGGAACTGGATGTCAACCTCTGGCCTTAATAGGCACACACATACATGCATGTGCACCCAACATGTACCCTCACACATATGAACATGCATGCACACAGTTACACATACTATACGTAAACAGGCACATTTATTTAAAATGTTCAGTAATTCATGTGATCTCTGCAATTATTTTCTTTTCTTTTTTGAGATGGGGTCTTGTGTAACACAGCCTGGCCTTGAAGTCACCATGTAGCCAAGGCTGGCCTTTGCCTTGAGTGCTGGGATTACAGGTATGTGACCCTGTGCCAGACTCTTTGCAATTGTTAATTCTGAACACTAAGAAGTTCTCAATGTGGGTGTCATGCCTTCCTTATGAGAAAAACAAAAAGAAATCTGATCCTCTCTTTTTGTCACCTTAGTAAATAAAGACATTCTATTGCCTTTTTTTTTTTTTTTTGTCTTTTTGAGACAGGGTCTCCCTTTAGTCCCAGCTCAAACCAGTTCAGCTGTGGATCTCTGAATTCTAATTGAATTGGTCCCACTTCCACGTTATTTCAGACAATAGTTATGGTTTGAATTATTGCCTTATGTAAGCATAAGACCATTGTTGGTCAGTTCTTGGCTAACACTGTGCACCACTATGGCTCGCTGTCTATGTATGGAACCACAAAATTGTTGTAAGAAATACTAGATATTAAAAACCCAGAGGCTGAATGGTAAAAATGGCAAGGTGTTATGGCTGATGCTTGTAATCCCCATACTGTATGAGGCCGAAGCAGGATTATTGCGAGTTTGAGGCCAGCCTAAGGGTACAGAGTAAGATCCTTTCTAAATGCCCCCAGCTAAATAAGTAAATAAATAAATAAATAAATAAATAAACGTAATGCAAAAATAAAAAAATGCTTACCACGTGTCAAATATCCTCATTTTTACAAGACACTGATTAGAGAGTTCATAAAAGTTAAGTTGTCTGATATTGCATATGTAATAAGCAATCATTTCAAATCCAGCTTGAGCTGGACTTTTTTTTTTTTTTTTTTTTTTTTTTTTTTGCAGCCAGCCTGTATCCCAGCACTCTGGAGCCAAGGACTGAGGATCCCCGGAGTAGGAGTAAGCTGGTTAACTAGAGGAGCTGGAACTTGGGGAGCCCCATGTTCAAAGAGAGACCTGCCTTATAAATTAAGAGAGATCCATCAAGGAACTGGATGTCAACCTCTTGGCCTTAATAGGCACACACATACATGCATGTGCACCCAACATGTACCCTCACACATGAACATGCATGCACACAGTTACACATACTATACGTAAACAGGCACATTTATTTAAAATGTTCAGTAATTCATTGATCTCTGCAATATTTTCTTTTCTCTTTTTGAGATGGGGTCTTGTGTAACACAGCCTGGCCTTAAGTCACCATGTAGCCAAGGCTGGCCTTTGCCTTTGATGCTGGGATTACAGGTATGTGACCCTGTGCCAGACTCTTTGCAATTGTTAATTCTGAACACTAAGAAGTTCTCAATGTGGGTGTCATGCCTTCCTTATGAGAAAAACAAAAAGAAATCTGATCCTCTCTTTTTGTCACCTTAGTAAATAAAGACATTCTATTGCCTTTTTTTTTTTTTTTTTTGTCTTTTTGAGACAGGGTCTCCCTTTAGTCCCGCACTCAAACCAGTTCAGCTGTGGATCTCTGAATTCTAATGAATTGGTCCCACTTCCACGTTATTTCAGACAATAGTTATGGTTTGAATTATTGCCTTATGTAAGCATAAGACCATTGTTGGTCAGTTCTTGGCTAACACTGTGCACCACTATGGCTCGCTGTCTATGTATGGAACCACAAAATTGTTGTAAGAAATACTAGATATTAAAAACCCAGAGGCTGAATGGTAAAAATGGCAAGGTGTTATGGCTGATGCTTGTAATCCCCATACTGTATGAGGCCGAAGCAGGATTATTGCGAGTTTGAGGCCAGCCTAAGGGTACAGAGTAAACTATTCTACCAACTGACACATGCCCAGCTAAATAAGTAAATAAATAAATTAAATAAATAAATAAACGTAATGCAAAAATAAAAAAATGCTTACACACGTGTCAAATATCCTCATTTTTACAAGACACTGATTAGAGAGTTCATAAAAGTTAAGTTGTCTGATATTGCATATGTAATAAGCAATCATTTCAAACCAGCTTGAGCTGGACTTTTTTTTTTTTTTTTTTTTTTTTNGGTGTTTTGAGACAAGGTCTCCCTATAGCCCCAGCTGTCCTGGAACTCACTTTATAGACCAGGCTGGCCTTGAACTCACAAAAAATCCACCTGCCTCTGCCTCCCAAGTGCTAGGATTAAAGCGTGCACCACCACGCCCGGCTGATACTCCCTTATTAACATATAAAACATCCTTTTATATTAGGAGATGCAGAGACATAAAGTCCGTAGTAGTTTACACTGGTGGCCATCATCATACACCTAGCCAAAAGATCCTGGCTGCAAATGCCACGTTGACTCCTAACCTTGGATTCCATCCACTGAACTATACTGCCTCCATGTGTATTCAAGTTGTAATAGCAGAACAAAAATAAACCACCTACTTCACTATTTTAGTGGCATTATTAGGGGAAGTGATTGTAAAGAGGGGAAGAGAGAAATGAGACAAAATATACTGCTCTGTGGCTTTGAACTTCAGATTCCCATCCCTCCTGAGACTTGGACAGGAGGAGAAGTTGCACAGATTGCAAATAAGATCACTGGGATTTAAGCACCAAGTACCAAACATACCTCTTTCTTCAAATTTCATGTTCTTAATTATTCCCACTTTCCTCTTTTCAATGAGAAAAATTGCACATAATCACCTGAAACTCAACTCAAAACGTCTACATGCCTTTCATTGACCATTACTTAGAGAAGCTGTTCTAAGTAAGGGAAATCTAAGGTACAGGTCACCAATGTTTTTATTTGTTTCTTATTTAACAAATAAGATACTGAATACTTACTTTGTGTCAGACATTGTCCTAGCACTGCATGTAGATAGCACAGAATAGGAGGTGGAGAAATAGGAACATAAATAGTACAAAGCCAGATGTGATGGATCACAAGTTCAAGTGTTGCCCAGGAGATGGCTCAGCGGGTAAGACACTTGTTGCCAAACTCTGATGACCTGAGTCTGGGCCCTGGAATCCACATGTGGATGTAATGTGCTGACTCCCAAAAGTCGTCCCTGACCTCCACATTTACACATCAGTGTGCCCACATGCATGATGGACACAATAAACAAACAACTAAAATGTAATCAACTTTGAGTAACAAATTGAAGTTCAGGTCAACCTCAACTATGCAGAAAGTTCGAGTCTGGCTTGAGATGTGGTGGTGGTGGTGTTGAATTCATAAGAAACTTCACTGTTGGAGTTGCTGAATCAAGATGAGACGTGATCTTGTCCTGGGTGTTCAGATTGCTCCCAGAACTGTTCTCTCAACTGAACTCGGTTTCATTCTTCCATTCCTTATCTGTTTTTTTCACCCTTCTCTATGCTGCGCTCCAACTCCCTAACAAAGGGCTCCTCTTTTATGAATGAATATCATACGACAGAGGTATGAACAATCTTTTTATTCAATATATACTTTATTGAACTTTTATCCATTCATGTAAACATCATAATCCATATTTAGACCCCCTCCCTGCACTCTGCCATACACTCCAGCGAAGATTCATGTGTTCTGTCATACATGTTAAGGCCCATTGAGTCAAGTTTGTGTCCCCAGATGTCTTTGGTCTGAATTCATCCATTGGAGCCTGCTCAGCCTATCTAGCATCACTCCTAAAGTAAGAACAATCTTCCCTCACCACAGCAGTGATCAGCTGCCAGTAGTTTCTTATTTTCTTTTTTTCTATTGTTCATGGGTCTTGGTGTGTGTCACAATTCTATTATAATTCATATGAAAGTTCCTAGAAGCTGAGAAAACTCTTTCCTGTGTCGGTCTCTACCACCCCTGGCTCTACAATCTTTCTCACATTCTCTCTTTTTTTTTATTAATTAATTATATAATCAATGAATCAATAATTAATTTTTTTGTCTTTTCGAGAACAGGTCTCGAAATATTTTTTATGTGTATGAATGTACTGTCTGCAATGAGGTCTGTGCACCCATGTCATGCAATGCCGTGGAGATCAGAAGAGGGTGTCGGATTCCCCTGGAATGGAGTTAAGGATGGTTCTCAGCCCACCATGTGGGTGCTGGGGATCGAACCTGGGTCCTCTGCAAGAGGGAGTCAGAGCTCTTAACCTCTGGGCCATCTCTCTCAGCCCCCACATTCTTCTTCTAAAATGGTCCCTTGAGGCCTGTGTGGTAAGGGTTAATATAGGAGTCCTCTCCAGGTCACTCACTCTGTGGTCTTTTACTCCCAAACATTTTGGCCAGTTGTGGACTTTCTTTGTTAATTGCCCCTGTTATATGAGGAAGCTTCACTGGTGAGAGTTAAGAATTGATGGGGGGGGGGCGTTGACTCGGGGACGGGACACAAACAAAAACGGGGAGGGGGGGACGACACGGGGACAGGACACAAAACAAAAGCTGGGCATGGTGGCGCACGCCTTTAATCCTAGCACTTGGGGAGCAGAGGCAGAGGCGAAATCTTTGTGAGTTCAAGGGCCAGCCTGGTCTACAGAGTGAGTTCCAGGACAGCTGGAGCTACAGGGAGACCCTGTCTGAAAAGACAAAAAATAAATAAATAAAAAAAAGAAAAAATAAAAAAGTGGCGCACGCCTTTAATCCTCATCCTTGAGGCAGAGGCAGGTGGATCTTGTGAGTCAAGGGTCAGCCTGGTCTACGAGTGAATTCCAGGACAGCTTGGGGCTACAGGGAAAAGACAGAAAAAAAAAAAAAAAGAATTGAGCATTAGTATTCTCTCTATTCTCTCCACTGTTCTACTATGTTCTGTGAGTCTAGGTGTAGGAGGTTTCACTGTTGATGTGATGTGTCCTTGGGCCTGGGCACTCACAATTTATACATTTATTCTCTGTGTTTGGCCAGTTGTGGAACGTCTGTAATCGTCTCTTTTATTTATTATTTATTTTATTTTATTTATTTATTTATTTATTATTTTTTTTGTCTTTTCGAGACAGGGTCTCCCTGTAGCCCCAGCTGTCCTGGAAACTCATCTCTGTAAACCAGGCTGGCCTTCAACTCACAAAGATCCGCCTGCCCCTGCCTCCCAAGTGCTAGGATTAAGCAGTGCCGCTACCACACCCAGCTTATTATTTTATTTTCTATGTGTACGAATATACTGTCTGCATTTAGGTCTTTGCACCCATGTTAGTGCAATGCTGCAAGAGGTCAGAGAGGGTCGGATTTCCTGAACTTGGGTTCTCCTGGAATTGAAGTACAGATGGTCTTCAGCCACCATGTGGTGCTGGATGGACCCCCCGGGTCCTCTGTGAGAGCAGTCGTGCTCTTAACCACTGAGCCATCTCTCCAGCCCAGAAAAGCATTGTTAAAATCTGTTAGATCACTATTAGTGTCAATGATGGTAAGTTATTTAAAAAATTATTAGTTTTTTTTTTGTGTGTGTGTGGAGAGAGAGAGAAAGAGAGAGAGAGACTGAAGAGACGGAGAGAGAAGGACAGATACGAGAGAAGAGAGATGGAGTGGATACGTCCATCATGACAGCACGTGGAGATTAGAGGACAACTTTCAAGGAGTCAGCTCTCTTCCCCCCATCCTGTGATTCTGAGGATCGACCTGCCGAAGAGAATCTCGATAGGCCACAAATGACAAGTTCTTTTATCTTCTTTCTTTTTTTTTTTTTTTTAAGTTTTAGAGAGAAGGTTTATCATAGACTCATAATAAGGGAGCTTAGAAGAGAAAAAGAAAGCCATGCAGTGTGAGTTAGCGATGAAATCAGCCAGCCACATGGGGAGCGAGACAGGAGCAGAGCAGGGAGAAGCTCTGACTCAGAAAGACAGACCACCCACCCCCATGGTGGCTCCGATGTGTGCGATATTATCTATCATCTATCTAATCATCTATCTATCTATCTATCTATCTATCAGCTATCATCATCATCTCATCTATCATGTATCTATATATCATCTATATGATATATTATTCATTTCTCTCATTTTGTATTTTATTTTTAATTTAGTTCCCATTTAAGTGTGATAGTTACTTTAGTTTCTATATTTAGTCACACCAGTTCTATATTTGGGTTATGTTTTTATGATACAGAGTTTCTTACCTGCTATGTGGCTCTCTCATCTGTCCTGGAACTTGACTCTGACTCAGAGTGCCCCAAAGGCATGGTACTTATGAACACTCAACTCACCCAGATCACAAGATCAGATTCAGCTCATGCCTTCATTACCTACGCTCACAGCCTAGACTCCTATCCTGGTTGTGCAATGTGAAAAAAAGAGTATAAGTGGGCTAATGTAATTCAAAGAAATTTATGTTGCCAAACACACCTTCACCAAATAGCGCGCAAAATCAGTGCTTCTCTTGTTATATAATATTCTATTCATATTATTTATAAATAAAGCGAGAAAGCACATTCCATAAACCATTTAGAACTTCTAATGTTACTTATACTTTGGTTCACCTACTGTTCAATGTAGTGTTTTAAGGGATGCACTGTTTGTTCATATGTGAACTGGTTGCATTCTTGGTCGAACAACTTAGTACCTTGACGAGCCATGTGCGCGTTATGTTGGAAAATAAGACCGATATTGCTCCTACTTTTCCTTTTCGAATGATTATACTTAGATGGTAACATATAAGATTTAATTTAGCGCCATGTTCTTAGATCCAATAACAGAACTCACGCAGCTGCATCATGATTTTTGCTCCTTCCTATCTAATCCGTGGACGCACTAGTTGCTTGCCTTGTCTTTGTCTGAATAGCTTATTATCTCATGAATATTCGTCTGTTTGTTTCTCGCTATGCTTGACCATTGCGTTCCGCTCCTTTTCTTCTCTCAAATTGTATAATGGTCCCAATATGATACTTGTGCGCTTTGAAGACAACTCCACCTCTCGGTGGTATGTGTACAGGCGTGGCTCGCGGTTAATGAAGGAACATTCACTTGGATGAAGATTGAAGCCAGACGTAGCCAGTGTCTTGTTTCCTCCCATTTCAGTTTGGCTGTTTTCCAGTATTAGTTTTAATATACACAGAGCGATAGATGCTTGGTCATTCTCCATATGTTGATTATATTTCTATTGTTCTTATATTTTTGTTTCACTTCATGCTATGTACACTTTGAGGTGGAGTAAATCTGGAAGAACAGGATATCTCACAATCGTTGCATGTTGCTGATCTAGGTTTGATGCAGCCTCGTTCGCTGTAAGGTCTTACCGTACATTGCACGCGCGCAGAAGTGTCTCAGAGGTTTACCAGGGTTGTAGATTTTGCCATCCTGACAACTTTTCTTGTGTGGGATAGGTTCGTCCTAGCGAATTGGAGGTTAAGCCAGCAGGACTCATCGACGTATACATCCAGTCGTGCGCACCATTTTGTCGCGGCAGTCGCTAGGGCAGAGGAAGGATCGCTGCTAGTCCATTGGTGCCTTAGTCGCGTGTAGCACGCTGAGCGCTGCTAATAGGACTCAGGTCGGGTTGCATAAGACTTAAACTGCTAGGTAGGCATCTCTCCAGCCCACAAGTATTTGTGGCAATATGTGAAGATAGATAAAACAGGACTAGGAGAAGTGAAATTAGCTGGTGGCACACAGCTTTAAACCTAGCATGAGGAGGCAGAGGCAGGCAGATCTTTGTGAGTATGACCAAATCGAAGACTCGTCCTAAGCGCTACGTCATAACAAGAGTGGGGTTCAGGACTAGGCTAGGGGAACTATCAGGGATGCAGGGACTCCCGTCTCAAAATATAGGACACAGTCACATCAAAATTAAAAAATACATAGGAACTGCAATAGATCTGCACAACACACATGCGCCCAAGAACTTACCCAAGGCTAAAGGTCATAATTGAAAGATAGATAATGAGACTGCAAGTGTTACTTTAGCTGGTCATCTAGCAGTGCAAATTATAACAGTTACAGGTGCCTAATTTTCGGGGAACATGGTGCATAGATGGCACGTTTTCTGTTCTCTAGTGATGGTGAATATCATTGCAGAATTTATAAGGCAGAGTGCTTTACCATGTCGAAGGGAACATCGTCATTACTGCTAGCAAAGAGAGGCAGCCCTCATCCTTGAAGTTAGTGACATTATTATGTTGGAGAACGCAAAGTAGGAAATTATTTCATCCAGTGGCTTTTAAATTTGCTCAAATTTTCTCTCTCGTATCTTTTTTTATTTTTGTATTTTAAGTATTTGTTTTAATTTTGTTAAGAAACTGTGCGAGGAAGTTATTTAGTGTGTTTTAGTTTGAAATGTGGTTGGTAGGTTTTATTTATGGTATGGTGTATGATTATGAATGAAGATACATTGGACAATATTGCAGGGTCGTTTCCTTCGTAAGTTTCGCAGATACAACTTCGAAGTGATCGATCGTCTTGAGTCATAGACTGTTGAACAACAGCATGGTTTAACACCAGGGAGGAGATGGGCGAGAGCACACAGGAGTACGCTCGGCAAGAAACAGAGAGCACTTAGGTGCCTCTGGCGCTACTGTGTCCCTGTCTTCTCTCTGGAAACTATGTAGAGTAGAAAAAAAATCCTATGGATTGCTAACACATTTATATGTGTGCTTTAGAGTTTTCTCAGACGGTTTTCTTCAGGCCCGGCCCAATTTAGTGGAGTAGTTCTGGATAGTTCAAGGATCGATATCGCGTTAAAGTGCCTGCCTAAGATATAAGAAGCTCATGGAGTCAGTAATGGCGCTCTTTAAATTTACCCAGCTTTGTGAGTGGAGTCATAGTGCTCTCCAAGCACCAAAAAGTATAGTTGTTTCACAGACAATGCCTTAATGCCTGATTGTGTATTGCTGATGTTTAGAGACACAAAACCATAGAAGCATCGATCTACCACAGTATGGTTGCTCAATGTCACGTTTGTATAGCACCGTTCAGACAGTTGAAATGATCCATCTTGTGTTTGGCTGGAACAGGCATACATGAACGAATAATTGCGATGTTACAATCTGACATCACATAATGCTTAGTATGTATAATCACGACTTGTACAGCTGCGGGTCTAATCAGGTTGCTTTGAGAGACATTTGGTTAGTTTCTCATAGCGGGGGTTAATGTGAGTTCAGTTTGCATTTCTGTTATTTTCTTTGTCTTCTATTGCATTTTTAGTTTAATTTCAGCACCGCGTAATTTGGGGTCCTATCATTACCTCGTACTTAGTGCCTAGCCTTAAGAATCTGGTTCAGGGTCATGTGCACCAATACCATATTAACGACTGAGAGCTGGACCCTGCGTAGGTCGAGGATGAGACAGACACAGCTTAAGGTGACTTATGCCTCGGACTGGTGTCCCCTGGGACCATGGCAGGAGGTTTGCTCCTGAGTCATCCTGGGTTTCTGAAGCTCACGGCTCTCAGAGGCCACGAGCCAGGTCTCATGGAGTTGTGCAGGCCAGCTGGGGTGCTGGGTGAATAAGTGCACGCGAAAGAAACCTTACGTCCTGAAAAGAAGTCCATCAAAACATAGTAAGGAGACCAAAAAAAGATCAAAGCATATAGGGTTAACATCCAAGCGGCTAGGATATGAAGAGTGGAGGGCGACATCGGCTCCAAGTCCCGGTGCAGAAGTGAAAGATGGAGACCTGAAGGATGGAGATATAGCACTCTCTAAATACACCCCGAGGGTGTTTGCTTGAGAGAAGGGTAGGAGAGTTACGCGAGTCTTGTACAGGCTCCTCGACTGTGCCAATCATACGCATAGATTTTGCCTCAGTCATATTCTGGATGAACTTTCTCGGGCTTGATGAGTGTATGCGTTGGTGCATAGAGAGGTATATCCAGGTAGTCCAGGCAGCCCTCAAACTCTCAACCCGTCTCAGACTCCTTTTTTGGTGTTTTTGAGACAAGGTCTCCCTATAGCCCCAGCTGTCCTGGAACTCACTTTATAGACCAGGCTGGCCTTGAACTCACAAAAATCCACCTGCCTCTGCCTCCCAAGTGCTAGGATTAAAGGCGTGCACCACCACGCCCGGCTGATACTCCTTTATTAACATATAAAACATCCTTTTATATTAGGAGATGCAGAGACATAAAGTCCGTAGTAGTTTACACTGGTGGCCATCATCATACACCTAGCCAAAAGATCCTGGCTGCAAATGCCACGTTGACTCCTAACCTTGGATTCCATCCACTGAACTATACTGCCTCCATGTGTATTCAAGTTGTAATAGCAGAACAAAAATTAAACCACCTACTTCACTATTTTAGTGGCATTATTAGGGGAAGTGATTGTAAAGAGGGGAAGAGAGAAATGAGACAAAATATACTGCTCTGTGGCTTTGAACTTCAGATTCCCATCCCTCCTGAGACTTGGACAGGAGGAGAAGTTGCACAGATTGCAAATAAGATCACTGGGATTTAAGCACCAAGTACCAAACATACCTCTTTCTTCAAATTTCATGTTCTTAATTATTCCCACTTTCCTCTTTTCAATGAGAAAAATTGCACATAATCACCTGAAACTCAACTCAAAACGTCTACATGCCTTTCATTGACCATTACTTAGAGAAGCTGTTCTAAGTAAGGGAAATCTAAGGTACAGGTCACCAATGTTTTTATTTGTTTCTTCATTTAACAAATAAGTACTGAATACTTACTTTGTGTCAGACATTGTCCTAGCACTGCATGTAGATAGCACAGAATAGGAGGTGGAGAAATAGGAACATAAATAGTACAAAGCCAGATGTGATGGATCACAAGTTCAAGTTTGCCCAGGAGATGGCTCAGCGGGTAAAGACACTTGTTGCCAAACTTGATGACCTGAGTCTGGGCCCTGGAATCCACATGTGGATGTAATGTGCTGACTCCCAAAAGTCGTCCCTGACCTCCACATTTACACATCAGTGTGCCCACATGCATGATGGACACAATAAACAAACAACTAAAAATGTAATCAAACTTTGAGTAACAAATGAAGTTCAGGTCAACCTCAACTATGCAGAAAGTTCGAGTCTGGCTTGAGATGTGGTGGTGGTGGTGTTGAATTCATAAGAAACTTCACTGTTGGAGTTGCTGAATCAAGATGAGACGTGATCTTGTCCTGGGTGTTCAGATTGCTCCCAGAACTGTTCTCTCAGAACTGAACTCGGTTTCATTCTTCCATTCCTTATCTGTTTTTTTCACCCTTCTCTATGCTGCGCTCCAACTCCCTAACAAAGGGCTCCTCTTTTATGAATGAATATCATACGACAGAGGTATGAACAATCTTTTTATTCAATATATACTTTATTGAATTTTATCCATTTCATGTAAAACATCATAATCATATTTAGACCCCCTCCCTGCACTGCCATACACTCCAGAAAGTTTCATGTGTTCTGTCATACATGTTAAGGCCCATTGAGTCAAGTTTGTGTCCCCAGATGTCTTTGGTCTGAATTCATCCATTGGAGCCTGGTCAGCCTATCTAGCATCACTCCCTGAAAGAAGACCAACTGTCCCTCACCCAGCAGTGATCAGCTGCCAGTAGTCTTGGGCTACCTCACCCATTTCTCTAATTCTATGTCTGGTCTTGTGCATGCTGTCACCATTGCTATAAATTCATATGAGCAAGTTCCTAGAAGCCCGGAGAATTCTGTTTCCTTGTGGTCATCTACCACCCCTGGCTCTGACAATCTTTCCACATTCTCTTCTTTTTTTTTATTAATTAATTAATTAATCAATGAATCAATTAATTAATTTTTTTGTCTTTTCGAGACAGGGTCTCGAAATTATTTTTATGTGTATGAATGTACTGTCTGCATGTAGGTCTGTGCACCCATGTCATGCAATGCCGTGGAGATCAGAAGAGGGTGTCGGATTCCCCTGGAACTGGAGTTAAGGATGGTTCTCAGCCACCATGTGGGTGCTGGGGATCGAACCTGGGTCCTCTGCAAGAGGAGTCAGAGCTCTTAACCTCTGGGCCATCTCTCCAGCCCCCACATTCTCTTCTAAAATGGTCCCTGAGGCCTGTGTGGGTAAGGGTTAATATAGGAGTCCTCTCCAGGTCACTCACTCTGTGGTCTTTTACTCCCAACATTTTGGCCAGTTGTGACTTTCTTTGTTAATTGCTCCCTGTTATATGAGGAAGCTTCACTGGTGAGAGTTAAGAATTGATGGGGGGGGGGCGTTGACTCGGGGACGGGACACAAACAAAAACGGGGAGGGGGGGACGACACGGGGACAGGACACAAACAAAAGCTGGGCATGGTGGCGCACGCCTTTAATCCTAGCACTTGGGAGGCAGAGGCAGGCGAATCTTTGTGAGTTCAAGGCCAGCCTGGTCTACAGAGTGAGTTCCAGGACGCAGCCAGCCTGTAATCCCAGCACTCTGGAGCCAAGGACTGAGGATCCCCGAGTAGGAGTAATGCTGGTTAACTAGAAGGAGCTGGACTTGGGGAGCCCCCCATGTTCAAAGGAGAGACTGCCTTAAAATTAAGAGAGATCCATCAAGGAACTGGATGTCAAACCTCTTGGCCTTAATAGGCACACACATACATGCATGTGCACCCAACATGTACCCTCACACATGAACATGCATGCACACGTTACACATACTATAACGTAAACAGGCACATTTATTTAAAATGTTCAGTAATTCATTGATCTCTGCAATATTTTCTTTTTCTTTTTGAGATGGGGTCTTGTGTAACACAGCCTGGCCTTAAGTCACCATTAGCCAAGGCTGGCCTTTGCCTTTGAGTGCTGGGATTACAGGTATGTGACCCTGTGCCAGACTCTTTGCAATTGTTAATTCTAGAACACTAAGAAGTTCTCAATGTGGGTGTCATGCCTTCCTTATGAGAAAAACAAAAAGAAATCTGATCCTCTCTTTTTGTCACCTTAGTAAATAAAGAACATTCTATTGCCTTTTTTTTTTTTTTTTTTTTTGTCTTTTGAGACAGGGTCTCCCTTTAGTACCCGCCTCAAACCAGTTCAGCTGTGGATCTCTGAATTCTAATTGAATTGGTCCCACTTCCACGTTATTTCAGACAATAGTTTGGTTTGAATTATTGCCTTATGTAAGCATAAGACCATTGTTGGTCAGTTCTTGGCTAACACTGTGCACCACTATGGCTCGCTGTCTATGTATGGAACCACAAAATTGTTGTAAGAAATACTAGATATTAAAAACCCAGAGGCTGAATGGTAAAAATGGCAAGGTGTTATGGCTGATGCTTGTAATCCCCATACTGTATGAGGCCGAAGCAGGATTATTGCGATTTTGAGGCCAGCCTTAAGGTACAGTCACTATCTAGCCACCTTTTAATAATGCCCAGTCTAAAATAAGTAAATAAATAAATTAAATAAATAAATAAACGTAATGCAAAAAATAAAAAAAAGCTTACACACGTGTCAAATATCCTCATTTTTACAAGACACTGATTAGAGAGTTCATAAAAGTTAAGTTGTCTGATATTGCATATTGTAATAAGCAATCATTTCAAACCAGCTTGAGCTGGACTTTTTTTTTTTTTTTTTTTTTTTTTTTGGTGTTTTGAGACAAGTCTCCCTATAGCCCACAGCATTCTCGGGAAACTCACTTTCATAGACCAGGCTGGCCTTGTACCTCACCAAAAATCCACTCCGAGCCTCTGCCCCCAGGTGCTAGATTAAAGGTGCACCACCACGCCCGGCTGATACTACTTCCTTATTAACATATAAAACATCCTTTTATATTAGGAGATGCAGAGACATAAAGTCCGTAGTAGTTTACACTGGTGGCCATCATCATACACCTAGCCAAAAGATCCTGGCTGCAAATGCCACGTTGACTCCTAACCTTGGATTCCATCCACTGAACTATACTGCCTCCATGTTATTCAAGTTGAATAAGCAGAACAAAAATAAAACCACCTACTCTCACTATTTTAGTGGGCATTATTAGGGGAAGTGATTGTAAAGAGGGGAAGAGAGAAATGAGACAAAATATACTGCTCTGTGGCTTTGAACTTCAGATTCCCATCCCTCCTGAGACTTGGACAGGAGGAGAAGTTGCACAGATTGCAAATAAGATCACTGGGATTTAAGCACCAAGTACCAAACATACCTCTTTCTTCAAATTTCATGTTCTTAATTATTCCCACTTTCCTCTTTTCAATGAGAAAAATTGCACATAATCACCTGAAACTCAACTCAAAACGTCTACATGCCTTTCATTGACCATTACTTAGAGAAGCTGTTCTAAGTAAGGGAAATCTAAGGTACAGGTCACCAATGTTTTTATTTGTTTCTTCATTTAACAAATAAGTATATGAATACTTACTTTGTGTCAGACATTGTCCTAGCACGCATGTAGATAGCACAGAATAGGAGGTGGAGAAATAGGAACATAAATAGTACAAAGCCAGATGTGATGGATCACAAGTTCAAGTTTGCCAGGAGATGGCTCAGCGGGTAAAGAGCACTTGTTGCCAAACTTGATGACCTGAGTCTGGGCCCTGGAATCCACATGTGGATGTAATGTGCTGACTCCCAAAAGTCGTCCCTGACCTCCACATTTACACATCAGTGTGCCCACATGCATGATGGAACAAATAAACAAACAACTAAAAAATGTTATAATCACTTTGAGTAACAAATGAAGTTCAGGTCAACCAACTCAATGCAGAAAGTTCGAGTCTGGCTTGAGATTGGTGGTGGTGGTGTTGAATTCATAAGAAACTTCACTGTTGGAGTTGCTGAATCAAGATGAGACGTGATCTTGTCCTGGGTGTTCAGATTGCTCCCAGAACTGTTCTCTCAGAACTGAACTCGGGTTTCATTCTTCCATTCCTTATCTGTTTTTTTCACCCTTCTCTATGCTGCGCTCCAACTCCCTAACAAAGGGCTCCTCTTTTATGAATGAATATCATACGACAGAGGTATGAACAATCTTTTATTCAATATATACTTTATTGAATTTTATTCATTCATGTAAACATCATAATCCAATATTTAGACCCCCCTCCCTGCACCTGCCATACACCCCAGCAGATTTCATGTGTTCTGTCATACATGTTAAGGCCATTGAGTCAAGTTTGTGTCCCCAGATGTCTTTGGTCTGAATTCATCCATTGGAGCCTGTCAGCCTATCTAGCATCACTCCATAAGAAGAACAATCTTCCCTCACCCAGCAGGATCAGCTGCCAGTAGTCTTGGGCTACCTCACCCATTTGTCTAATCATGTCTGGTCTTGGTGCATGCTGTCACATTGCTATAATATCATATGAGCAAGTTCCTAGAAGCCCGGAGAATTCTGTTTCCTTGTGGTCATCTACCAACCCTGGCTCTGACAATCTTTCCTACATTCTCTCTTTTTTTATTATTAATTAATTAATTAATACAATGAATCAATAATTAATTTTTTTGTCTTTTCGAGACAGGGTCTCGAAATATTTTTATGTGTATGAATGTACTGTCTGCAATGTAGGTCTGTGCACCCATGTCATGCAATGCCGTGGAAATCAGAAGAGGGTGTCGGATTCCCCTGGAACTGGAGTTAAGGATGGTTCTCAGCCACCATGTGGGTGCTGGGGATCGAACCTGGGTCTCTGCAAGAGGAGTCAGAGCTCTTAACCTCTGGGCCATCTCTCCAGCCCCCACATTCTCTTCTAAAATGGTCCCTGAGGCCTGTGTGGGTAAGGGTTAATATAGGAGTCCTCTCCAGGTCACTCACTCTGTGGTCTTTTACTCCCAAACATTTTGGCCAGTTGGGACTTTCTTTGTTAATTGCCCCTGTTATATGAGGAAGTTTCACTGGTGAGAGTTAAGAATTGATGGGGGGGGGGCGTTGACTCGGGGACGGGACACAAACAAAAACGGGGAGGGGGGGACGACACGGGGACAGGACACAAACAAAAGCTGGGCATGGTGGCGCACGCCTTTAATCCTAGCACTTGGGAGGCAGAGGCAGGCGAATCTTTGTGAGTTCAAGGCCAGCCTGGTCTACAGAGTGAGTTCCAGGACAGCTGGAGCTACAGGGAGACCCTGTCTGGAAAAGACAAAAATAAATAAATAAATAAAAAGAATTGATGGCTGGGCGTGGTGGCGCACGCCTTTAATCCTAGCACTTTGGAGGCAGAGGCAGGTGGATCTTTGTGAGTTCAAGGTCAGCCTGGTCTACTGAGTGAATTCCAGGACAGCTGGGGCTACAGGGAGAAAAGACAAAAAAAAAAAAAAGAATTGAGCATTAGTATTCTCTCTATTCTCTCCACTGTTCTACTATGTTCTGTGAGTCTTAGGTGTAGAGGTTTCACTGTTGATGTGATGTGTCCACTTGGGCCTGGGCACTCAAATTTATACATTTATTCTCTGTGTTGGCCAGTTGTGGAACTCGTAATCGTCTCTTTTATTTATTTATTATTTATTTTATTTATTTAATTTATTTTATTATTTTTTTTTTTGTCTTTTTCGAGACAGGGTCTCCTGTAGCCCCAGCTGTCCTGGAAACTCCTCTGTAAACCAGGCTGGCCTTCACTCACAAAGATCCGCCTGCCCCTGCCTCCCAAGTGCTAGGATTAAGGCGTGCGCTACCACACCACATTATTTATTATTTTTTCTTGTGTACGAATATACTGTCTGCATGTAGGTCTGTGCAACCATGTAGTGCTGCTGGCAGAGGTCAGAAGAGGGTGTCGGATTTCCCTGGAACTGGAGTTCTCTGGAATTGAAGTTACAGATGGTTCTCAGCCACCATGTGGGTGCTGGGTAGACCCCGGGTCCTCTGTGAGAGCAGTCTGCTCTTAACCACTGGCAGCCATCTCTCCAGCCCAGAAAAGCATTGTTAAAATCTGTTAGATCACTATTAGTGTCAATGATGGTAAGTTATTTAAAAAATTATTAGTTTTTTTTTTTGTGTGTGTGAGAGAGAAGAGAGAGAGAGAGAGAGAGAAGCGACGAGAGAGAGGACAGATGAGGAGAAGGAGAGATGGATGGATACGTTCCATCATGACATGCTCGTTGGAGATTAGAGGACAACTTTCAGGAGTCAGTCTCTTCCCCCCATCCTGGATTCTGAGGATCGACCTGCCGAAGAAATCTCGATAGGCCACAATGACAAGTTCTTCTTTTTCTTTCTTTCTTTTTTTTTTTTTTTTAAGTTTTAGAGAGAAGGTTTATCATAGACTCATAAGTGGGAGCTTAGAAGAGAAAAAGAAAGCCATGCAGTGTGAGTTAGGCATGAAATCAGCCAGCCACATGGGGAGCAGACAGGAGCAGGGCAGGGAGGAAGCTCTGACTCAGAAAGGACAGACCACCCACCCCCATGGTGGCTCCTTGATGGTCTTATTTTAATATCTATCATCTATCTATCATCTATCTATCTATCTATCTATCTATCTATCTATCTATCTATCTATATATATTTATTTATTTATTTATTTATTTTTTATTTTATTTATTTTTTATTGTGTTTTTTTTTTTTTTTTTGGCCTGAACTTGCTCTGTAGACCAGGCTGGACTTGAACTCACAGAGATCCACCGCCTCTACCTCCCAAGTGCTGAGGATTAAAGGTGTGCACCACCACGCCTGGCTCTTTTAAAATTCTTAATGCAGCCACCACATTTCTAATGTTCATTTTCCTGTAAGGACAGGTGTTGGGAGATTGGGGCAATCTGACCCCACAGTTGAAAGCTATTGCCCTCTTCCTTCATGTTCTAGATGTCTTAAATAAAAGGCCTGTCTGTCAAACAGCCAGCAGGCCTCTTGCCTTATCCTGGAACTTGTCATTTTGGTTTGTTTTTTGGTCTTTTCGAGACAGGGTCTCCATGTTGCCCCAGCTGGCCTGGAACTCATCTCTGTAGATCAGGCTGCCCTTGAACTCACAAAGATCTGCCTACCTCTGCCTCCCAAGTGCTAGGATTAAAGGCGTGCGCCACCATGGAACTTGTCATTTTGAACACTCCTCAGACACTTTGAGGAAACTAAGAAATGATCACAACTGATTGTTACAGTTCCTGAAGGTACAGTCTCAGCCAGAATTGTTTCAGTTTGCACAGACTTTTTTCTATTGCAAGCAGCAGCGAACTCTACATAACCTGGACTTTCCCACCTAGGCCAGAAGGAACGCTTATCCTAGTGGTTTAGCAGAGGCTGCTGTGACTGGTGGTAAAGAGGCAATGATGTACAGCTGGGAGTAGTGGTGCACGCCTTTAATCCTAGCACTTGGGAGGCAGGAGGCAGCAGATCTTTTGAGGTTCGAGACCAGCCTGGTCTACAGAGTGAGTTCTCAGGACAGCTGGGGCTACAGGGAGACCCGTCTCAAAAAGACCAAAAAAAAAAAAAAAAAAAAAAATAGTCAATGGATCGTGATAGGTTGGCAATCAAACTTCATTTGCAGCAAGGTTTGGTGTTGACTGGTGCAAAACGTTCTGTCTGGCTGCATAAGCAGGCTTTCCTGCAGGGAACCCTCCTGCAGGGCCCTCCTGGTGCTTATTACTAGACCCAGTAGGATTTTCTCCAGTGGTTTTTCTTTTCTTTCTTTTTTTTTTTTTTTTAATTTATTTTTTTTATTTAAAAAATTTTTTTTTATTATTTTATTTATTTATGTATGTGGTGGAATGAACTCTGTTGCATGCAGGTTTGTGCACCCGTGTCGTGCAATGCGCGGAGGTCAGAAGCCGGGCCTCGGATTTCCCCTGAACGGAGTTCTCCTGGAAATTGGAGTTCATCAGACGGTTCTTCAGCCGCCATCGTGGGTGCTGGGATCGAACCCGGGCCCTCTGTATAGAGCGGGTCCGGCGTCTTAAACCGCTAGGGCCCCATCTCTCCGCCCCAAGTGGTTTTTTTTCTCACATGCTTACTGTTGTTAGATGTTTAGAGACACAAAACAAGAAGCACCAGTGACAATGTCAGTTGACCAGTCAGCAGGTTGCCAATTGCTGCTGGGTAACTAAAGAAGAGGATGAACAGCTTAAGCGGGTATCAGGGTTGGAGAGATGGCTCAGCGGTTAAGAGAGCACGTGAACTGACTCTTTAGCAGAGGACCGGGCGTTCAATTCCCAGCACTACTAACTGTGGCTAAAGTAACAATTAAACTGGGCGACGGTGCACACTAGCTTTAATCCTACCACTGGGGGCAGAGGCAGGCTGGACTTCTCGTGAGGCGTAAGGACACGCCAGCTTAGGAGTTCCGGCCAGCCTGGGGCTCTAGAGAGACCGTTGATCTGAAAAAATAAACGAAAAAAAAAAAAACAAAATGTTCATATGGCAGGAACGAAGGAGGGAGGGAGGTAGCAGAAGTGGAAAGATGGAGACTGAAGGATGGAAAGCCGGGAAGGGTGGAGAAGAGAGTCTTCAGGCTCCTGGAGCTGCTAAAGAGTTCCAGAATAGACGGGCAGAGGTGGGTGGCGCACGGCCTGTTATCTATGCACTTGTGTGAGGCAGAGGCAGGAAGTCTCGTAGCCATGGTAGGCAGCTGGTGAGTTTCGTCATGGACACAGGGGCGACAGGAGACCCTGCTTTGAAAAAAAACTGACAAACAACAAAACAAAGAAGTTCCAGAAAGCTGTCAAGTTGTTAGGGTCAAGGTCTCAGGTTCCCCTTACAGCAGGGATTTTCCTGGCTGGTACCTGTGGTATCACGGGGGCCGGGGGGGGGGGTGGGGGGGTTGGGGGGGGGGTGCAGGCAGCCGGGTGCATCCTCACCCCTAGGGCTGCCCAGACGCTGTAGTGGCAGCTGATGCCAAAAGATGAGGAATCCTGGCTCCCAGACCCACACAAGAGCTTGTGACACAGAAGGGTCCAAATACCCAAGTCTGTAATGCAGCACCTGCCGCTGCTCCCACCTGCCCACAGCTGTCACTGCTGTCAAACTGGGTGTACTGCACTTGAGCTTCTTGCCTACCCATAGCTTTTTTCTTAGTGATTTTGAGAGAACAAATATGAAATTCAGTTTAGTTTTAACACAGCAGCCACCTCTGTTCTGCTACTCTGTTAATTCATTAAGCCCAAACTGCAGGGAATGTATACCTAGCTTGATGAGTGGTCCAGTTGACATTGTCTCCTGGGAACTCAGGGACTACTACCATCTCACTGCCAAACCTTCTCCTCACTGCCAGCAACTAAGAAATTTTTAGTCTCTATATACCTAGGAGTTTGGATTGAATGGCCAGTTTAGGGTGTCTCCTTTAATGCTATTGTGTCCTGAACTGGATATGTACTTTGTAATACGTTGTTGAATAGGGAATTCAGTTGAGATTTCCAGTATATCAGCAAAATTAAAAAAAAATTAAAATAAAGGACTTTCACTAGACTATTATATTTAAGATATTTCACGGGTCTGAAAATGTCTATTGTGGGGGCAGGGAGGTATTGTTGAAGAACAGTGATGTATAGCGACAAGAAAAGAGGTTATGGGCTGGAGGAGATGGGCCGCCTAGTGGTTAAGAGCACAACTGCTCTTGCAGAGGACCCAGGGTCGACCCAGCACCCACTTATGGTGGTTCTGAGAACCCATTTTTAACTCTAGTTCACAGAGGAATCCAATGCCCTCTTCCTCTTCATTCTGAACGTCCGATCGGCATTATGTATGACACAGGTGCACCACCTACATGCAGACAGTACAACTCATAACAATAAAAATAAAAAAATTAAATAAAATTTTTTTGAAAGTAAGAAAAGACTTAAAGAACTATAGATTCAGGCACCCTCATTTGAAGAGATCTGAAGAAACATTTTTCTTCTCCATTTAGAAATAGTTGAGATACAGGCGGGGCGTGCTGGCGCATGCCTTTAATCTTAGCACTTGGGAGGCATAGGGCCTCGGAGCTTTGTGAGTTCAAGCAGCGTGGTTTTTCTACAGAGCAAGTTCTGCTGGTCTACAATGGGTTGCCAGGCAGACCCTGTCTCAAAAAGACCAAAAAAAAAAAAAAAAAAAAAAGAAATATTGAGATGTTAGAGAAATTAATCCAACATATTTTAGAGTGACTCCATGACTTTTTTTTTTATACTAATTTTATCTTTTAATTTTTCACTTATCTTATTTAATTTTTAAATTTATTTATTTTGATGTATTTTGGTATGGTATATGAATTGCTGTCTGCATGTAGGCTTTGTGCACCTGGTGCAGTCAATGCCGCGGGTCAGAAAACGGCTTAGGATTCCCTGGAACTGGAGTTAAAGAGGGTTTTCATCTGTACATTGGGTCTGGGGATCAAAACCCAGGTCCTCTGCAAGAGCTAAGTCGCTACTGCCATCTCTCTCGCAACCCTGACTTTGTGTTCGGNACAGGGCTGGAGCACAGGGAGACCCTGTCTGGAAAAGACAAAAAATAAATAAATCAAAAAAAAAAAAAAAGTGGCGCACGCCTTTAATCCTCACTCTTGAGGGCAGAGGCAGGTGGATCTTTGTGAGTTCAAGGTCAGCCTGGTCTACAGAGTGAATTCCAGGACAGCTTGGGGCTACAGGGAGAAAGACAAAAAAAAAAAAAAAGAATTGAGCATTAGTATTCTCTCTATTCTCTCCACTGTTCTACTATGTTCTGTGAGTCTTAGGTGTAGAGGTTTCACTGTTGATGTGATGTGTCCTTGGGCCTGGGCATCTCACATTTATACATTTATTCTCTGGTTTGGCCAGTTGTGGAACTCTGTAATCGTCTCTTTTATTTATTATTTATTTTATTTATTTATTTATTTATTTATTATTTATTTTTGTCTTTTCGAGACAGGGTCTCCCTGTAGCCCCAGCTGTCCTGGAACTATCCTCTGTAAACCAGGCTGGCCTTCAACTCACAAAGATCCGCCTGCCCCTCCTCCCAAGTGCTAGGATTAAGGCGTGCGCTACCACACCCAGCTTATTATTTTATTTTCTATGTGTACGAATATACTGTCTGCATTTAGGTCTTTGCACCCATGTAGTGCAATGCTGCAAGAGGTCAGAGAGGGTGCGGATTTCCTGAACTGGGTTCTCCTGGAATTGAAGTTACAGATGGTCTCAGCCACCATGTGGTGCTGGATGGAACCCCGGGTCCTCTGTGAGAGCAGTCAGTGCTCTTAACCACTGAGCCATCTCTCCAGCCCAGAAAGCATTGTTAAAATCTGTTAGATCACTATTAGTGTCAATGATGGTAAGTTATTTAAAAAATTATTAGTTTTTTTTTTGTGTGTGTGTGTGAGAGAAGAGAAAGAGAGAGAGAGATGTGAAGAGAGGAGAGAGAGAGGACAGACGAGAGAAGAGAGATGGAGGGTGGATACGTCCATCATGACAGGCACGTGGAGATTAGAGGACAACTTTCAAGGAGTCAGATCTCTTCCCCCCATCCTGGATTCTGAGGATCGACCTGCCGAAGGAATCTCGAAGGCCACAATATGACAAGTTCTTTTTCTTCTTTCTTTTTTTTTTTTTTTTAAGTTTTAGAGAGAAGGTTTATCATAGACTCATAAAAGGTGAGCTTAGAAGAGAAAAAGAAAGCCATGCAGTGTGAGTTAGCGATGAAATCAGCCAGCCACATGGGGAGCAGACAGGAGCAGAGCAGGGAGGAAGCTCTGACTCAGAAAGGACAGACCACCCACCCCCATGGTGGCTCCGTGTGTGGATATTATCTATCATCTATCTAATCATCTATCTATCTATCTATCTATCTATCCTATCATCATCATCTCATCTATCATGTATCTATATATCATCTATATGATATATTATTCATTTCTCTCATTTTGTATTTTATTTTTAATTTAGTTCCCATTTAAGTGTGATAGTTACTTTAGTTTCTATATTTAGTCACACCAGTTCTATATTTGGGTTATGTTTTTATGATACAGAGTTTCTTACCTGCTATGTGGCTCTCTCATCTGTCCTGGAACTTGACTCTGACTCAGAGTGCCCCAAAGGCATGGTACTTATGAACACTCAACTCACCCAGATCACAAGATCAGATTCAGCTCATGCCTTCATTACCTACGCTCACAGCCTAGACTCCTATCCTGGTTGTGCAATGTGAAAAAAAGAGTATAAGTGGGCTAATGTAATTCAAAGAAATTTATGTTGCCAAACACACCTTCACCAAATAGCGCGCAAAATCAGTGCTTCTCTTGTTATATAATATTCTATTCATATTATTTATAAATAAAGCGAGAAAGCACATTCCATAAACCATTTAGAACTTCTAATGTTACTTATACTTTGGTTCACCTACTGTTCAATGTAGTGTTTTAAGGGATGCACTGTTTGTTCATATGTGAACTGGTTGCATTCTTGGTCGAACAACTTAGTACCTTGACGAGCCATGTGCGCGTTATGTTGGAAAATAAGACCGATATTGCTCCTACTTTTCCTTTTCGAATGATTATACTTAGATGGTAACATATAAGATTTAATTTAGCGCCATGTTCTTAGATCCAATAACAGAACTCACGCAGCTGCATCATGATTTTTGCTCCTTCCTATCTAATCCGTGGACGCACTAGTTGCTTGCCTTGTCTTTGTCTGAATAGCTTATTATCTCATGAATATTCGTCTGTTTGTTTCTCGCTATGCTTGACCATTGCGTTCCGCTCCTTTTCTTCTCTCAAATTGTATAATGGTCCCAATATGATACTTGTGCGCTTTGAAGACAACTCCACCTCTCGGTGGTATGTGTACAGGCGTGGCTCGCGGTTAATGAAGGAACATTCACTTGGATGAAGATTGAAGCCAGACGTAGCCAGTGTCTTGTTTCCTCCCATTTCAGTTTGGCTGTTTTCCAGTATTAGTTTTAATATACACAGAGCGATAGATGCTTGGTCATTCTCCATATGTTGATTATATTTCTATTGTTCTTATATTTTTGTTTCACTTCATGCTATGTACACTTTGAGGTGGAGTAAATCTGGAAGAACAGGATATCTCACAATCGTTGCATGTTGCTGATCTAGGTTTGATGCAGCCTCGTTCGCTGTAAGGTCTTACCGTACATTGCACGCGCGCAGAAGTGTCTCAGAGGTTTACCAGGGTTGTAGATTTTGCCATCCTGACAACTTTTCTTGTGTGGGATAGGTTCGTCCTAGCGAATTGGAGGTTAAGCCAGCAGGACTCATCGACGTATACATCCAGTCGTGCGCACCATTTTGTCGCGGCAGTCGCTAGGGCAGAGGAAGGATCGCTGCTAGTCCATTGGTGCCTTAGTCGCGTGTAGCACGCTGAGCGCTGCTAATAGGACTCAGGTCGGGTTGCATAAGACTTAAACTGCTAGGTAGGCATCTCTCCAGCCCACAAGTATTTGTGGCAATATGTGAAGATAGATAAAACAGGACTAGGAGAAGTGAAATTAGCTGGTGGCACACAGCTTTAAACCTAGCATGAGGAGGCAGAGGCAGGCAGATCTTTGTGAGTATGACCAAATCGAAGACTCGTCCTAAGCGCTACGTCATAACAAGAGTGGGGTTCAGGACTAGGCTAGGGGAACTATCAGGGATGCAGGGACTCCCGTCTCAAAATATAGGACACAGTCACATCAAAATTAAAAAATACATAGGAACTGCAATAGATCTGCACAACACACATGCGCCCAAGAACTTACCCAAGGCTAAAGGTCATAATTGAAAGATAGATAATGAGACTGCAAGTGTTACTTTAGCTGGTCATCTAGCAGTGCAAATTATAACAGTTACAGGTGCCTAATTTTCGGGGAACATGGTGCATAGATGGCACGTTTTCTGTTCTCTAGTGATGGTGAATATCATTGCAGAATTTATAAGGCAGAGTGCTTTACCATGTCGAAGGGAACATCGTCATTACTGCTAGCAAAGAGAGGCAGCCCTCATCCTTGAAGTTAGTGACATTATTATGTTGGAGAACGCAAAGTAGGAAATTATTTCATCCAGTGGCTTTTAAATTTGCTCAAATTTTCTCTCTCGTATCTTTTTTTATTTTTGTATTTTAAGTATTTGTTTTAATTTTGTTAAGAAACTGTGCGAGGAAGTTATTTAGTGTGTTTTAGTTTGAAATGTGGTTGGTAGGTTTTATTTATGGTATGGTGTATGATTATGAATGAAGATACATTGGACAATATTGCAGGGTCGTTTCCTTCGTAAGTTTCGCAGATACAACTTCGAAGTGATCGATCGTCTTGAGTCATAGACTGTTGAACAACAGCATGGTTTAACACCAGGGAGGAGATGGGCGAGAGCACACAGGAGTACGCTCGGCAAGAAACAGAGAGCACTTAGGTGCCTCTGGCGCTACTGTGTCCCTGTCTTCTCTCTGGAAACTATGTAGAGTAGAAAAAAAATCCTATGGATTGCTAACACATTTATATGTGTGCTTTAGAGTTTTCTCAGACGGTTTTCTTCAGGCCCGGCCCAATTTAGTGGAGTAGTTCTGGATAGTTCAAGGATCGATATCGCGTTAAAGTGCCTGCCTAAGATATAAGAAGCTCATGGAGTCAGTAATGGCGCTCTTTAAATTTACCCAGCTTTGTGAGTGGAGTCATAGTGCTCTCCAAGCACCAAAAAGTATAGTTGTTTCACAGACAATGCCTTAATGCCTGATTGTGTATTGCTGATGTTTAGAGACACAAAACCATAGAAGCATCGATCTACCACAGTATGGTTGCTCAATGTCACGTTTGTATAGCACCGTTCAGACAGTTGAAATGATCCATCTTGTGTTTGGCTGGAACAGGCATACATGAACGAATAATTGCGATGTTACAATCTGACATCACATAATGCTTAGTATGTATAATCACGACTTGTACAGCTGCGGGTCTAATCAGGTTGCTTTGAGAGACATTTGGTTAGTTTCTCATAGCGGGGGTTAATGTGAGTTCAGTTTGCATTTCTGTTATTTTCTTTGTCTTCTATTGCATTTTTAGTTTAATTTCAGCACCGCGTAATTTGGGGTCCTATCATTACCTCGTACTTAGTGCCTAGCCTTAAGAATCTGGTTCAGGGTCATGTGCACCAATACCATATTAACGACTGAGAGCTGGACCCTGCGTAGGTCGAGGATGAGACAGACACAGCTTAAGGTGACTTATGCCTCGGACTGGTGTCCCCTGGGACCATGGCAGGAGGTTTGCTCCTGAGTCATCCTGGGTTTCTGAAGCTCACGGCTCTCAGAGGCCACGAGCCAGGTCTCATGGAGTTGTGCAGGCCAGCTGGGGTGCTGGGTGAATAAGTGCACGCGAAAGAAACCTTACGTCCTGAAAAGAAGTCCATCAAAACATAGTAAGGAGACCAAAAAAAGATCAAAGCATATAGGGTTAACATCCAAGCGGCTAGGATATGAAGAGTGGAGGGCGACATCGGCTCCAAGTCCCGGTGCAGAAGTGAAAGATGGAGACCTGAAGGATGGAGATATAGCACTCTCTAAATACACCCCGAGGGTGTTTGCTTGAGAGAAGGGTAGGAGAGTTACGCGAGTCTTGTACAGGCTCCTCGACTGTGCCAATCATACGCATAGATTTTGCCTCAGTCATATTCTGGATGAACTTTCTCGGGCTTGATGAGTGTATGCGTTGGTGCATAGAGAGGTATATCCAGGTAGTCCAGGCAGCCCTCAAACTCTCAACCCGTCTCAGACTCCTTTTTTTTTTTTTTTTGGTCTTTTCGAGACAGGGTCTCCCTGGAACCCTAGCTGTCCTGGAACTTACTCTGTAGACCAGGCTTGCCTTGAACTCACAAAGATCCGCCTGCCTCTGCTTCCCGAGTGTTAGGATTAAAGGCGTATGCCGGGTTTTGTTTTTAAGATGGGTTCTCCAAAGCATCAATAAAAATTAATTTAATTAGAAAAAAAAAAAAAGAAAATTATACTTGTAGGTACTGAAATTTACAAGGAATACTAACACCAGATTGGAGGACCTTTAAGGAAGGGGACACAGTCACATTTATCTCTTTCCTCCCTGGCCCTGGAAACACATACTACCTCTATGTGGCTGATGCTCAATAAACTCATCAATAAATGGGACACAGTCTGAAAAAAAAAAAAAAAAGATGGGTTCTCATGACGACTCACCATTTAGTCCAGGCTGCCCTTGGCTATGCAGTGATCCTCCTGCCTCCTTCTCCTAAGGCCTGAGCTCAAAGCAGGAGCCAGGACTCCAGGCTCAGCAGAGCTTCTTGTTTGTGCTCTGCATCGGCAGGAACTGGTGCTCATGACACAGAAGTGATTGGGGTCTTTGGAGCCCTGATAAGGGAAGAGATGCAATGCAAGTGGCAAAGAGGCAGGAGAACTGGTGGGAAGTGTGTTCCTAAGGAGAGATCATAGCCCAAAACTCAGCTATGACAAGGTGACTAGATCCCAAACACACTTTGATTGGCTTCCAATCAAGCAACTGACATCGGAGAAGGCTTGGAATTGGAAGAAAGCCTTCTCTTTCTTGTTCCTGTCCACGAATAATACTGATTATTTATTTTTTATTTTTATTTTTATTTTTTTTTAATTTTATTTATTTCTGTATGTGTATGAATGTACTGTCTGCATGCAGGTCTGTGCACCCGTGTCGTGCAATGCCACAGAGGTCAGAAGAAGGTCTCGGATTCCCCTGGAACTGGAGTTCTCCTGGAATTGGAGTTACAGACGGTTCTCAGCCGCCATGTGGGTGCTGGGGATCGAACCTGGGTCCTCTGCAAGAGCAGTCGGTGCTCTTAACCGCTAGGCTATCTCTCTAGCCCCTAATACTGATTTTTTAAAACATCTTTGTAAATTAGACATTTAAGTTTGGGACTAGAGCAAAATTTGTATTTCACAGTTTAGAAATTCTACCAAAATAGTTTTGCTTAATGATCTTGAAATGCATTGCAATGATTTATATCTTAACCTTTGAGTCATTTAATTTCCAGTGATGGGAAAGTGAGGTAAGGAAAAAACGAGAGTGATCAATCACCAAGTTCGTCACCCTCAGCAAAACTGTCAATGTGATAGGTAAGAAGAATTGCATACCATTCATTTAAATTTCATCTTTTTGATTACTAGTGAGGTTGGGCACCTTTTCAGCACTTAATGGGCATCTGTATTTCTCTGTTTGGGAACAACTTCTTCATAGGTAGGAGTGGACTCTGATAGATCAGAAACAGCAATGCCCAACTGAGTGAAGGCAGTTCATGCTCTTACCCCTCTCCTTTTTTTTAAATTTATTTTTTATGTGTATGAATGTACTGTCTGCATGTAGGTTTGTGCACCCTTGTTGTGCAATACCACTCGGAGGTCAGAAGAGGGCATTGGACTCCCCTGGAACTAGAGTTCTCCTGGAATTGGAGTTATGGACGGTTCTCAGCCGCCATGTGGGTGCTGAGGATCAAACCTGGGTCCTCTGCAAGAGCAGTCGGTGCTCTCAACCGCTAAGCCATCTCTCCTTTTTAATCTGTTCCTTTAGGGCAAGATATTGGTTTTGGATAAATACAGACTTTAGGCCATAAAACAAAACAGCAACAACAGCAGCAAAAAGCAACATGTAGAGATAGAGAGATGGCTCAGTGGTTAAGAGTCTTACGGCCAGTCATGGTGGCACATGCCTTTAATCCCAGCACCTGGGAGGCAGGGGCAGGCAAATCTCTGTGAGTTCAAGGCCAGCCTGGTCTACAGAGAGAGTTCCAGGACGGCTGGGGCTACAGAGAGACCCTGTCTCAAAAAGACCAAAAAAGAAGAAAGGACTCAGGTTCAGTTCCCAACATACATGTTAGGCAGCTCACAACTGCCAGTAACTCCAGTTCCAGGGCATCTGAGGCACTCTGGCCTCTGCAGGCCACTGCACAGGTGTGGTGTATATAAAAACATGCAGGCACACACATATACACATAAATAGCTGGGCATGGTGGCGCATACCTTTAATCCTAGCACTTGGGAGGCAGAGGCAGGTGGATCTCTGTGAGTTCAAGACCAGCCTGGTCTACAGAGTGAGTTCCAGGACAGCTGGGACTACAGGGAGAACCTGTCTCATAAATTTTTTTTTTTAAAACAATACATTAAGCCTGGCTTGGTGATGCACACCTTTAATCCCAGCACTCAGGAGGCGGAGGCAGGTGTCTCTGTGAGTTCAAGGCCAGCCTAGTCTACAAAGCAAGTTCCAGGCCAGCTGGGGCTACAGGGAGATCCTGTCTCAAAAACACCAAAAGGGGTTGGAGAGATGGCCTAGCGGTTAAGAGTGCCGACCGCTCTTGCAGAGGACCCGGGTTCGATCCCCAGCACCCACATGGTGGCCGAGAACCGTCTGAAACTCCAATTCCAGGAGAACTCCAGCTCCAGGGGAATCCGGACACCCTCTTCTGACCTCTGCGGCATTGCACGACACGGGTGCACAAACTTGCATGCAGACAGTACATTCATACACATACAGAAATAAATAAAATTAATAAAAAAAATAAAAAAACCAAAAACACCAAAAAAAAAAAGCAATACCTTAAAGGTGAATTACTGTTAATGTTTATGCTACCACTGATCTTGTCCCTAGGGTCTTAAAATGGCTTTCCACTGGGCCTTGGTCCTTGTAATCTCTGAAAAAAAAAATTCAGAGGAGCCACAGAGCTTAATGTGGAAGTAAGAGTTATTACAAAGTGCCATAAGGCACTTTCAAGGGTGAGAGTGGACGATGGCTAAAGGGACTGTATTATTAGTTGTTTATATAATATAGACTGTATTTGGGCTGGAGAGATGGATCAGCTGCTCTTGCAGAGGACCTGGGTTCGATCCCCAGCACCCACATGGTGGCTAAGAACTGTCTTTAACTCCAGTTCCAGGGGAATCTGACACCCTCTTCTGACCTCTGCGGCATTGCATGACATGGGTGCACAAACCTACATGCAGACAGTACATTCATACACATAAAAAATATATAGAGACTGTATTGTTTATATAATATAGACTGTATTATTAGTTGTTTATATAATATAGACTGTATTATTAGTTGTTTATATAATATAGGCTGTATTATTAGTTGTTTTTATAATATAGACTGTATTATTAATTATTTATATAATATAGACTGAATTATTATTTATATAATATAGGCTGTATTATTAGTTATTTATATAATACAGACTGTATTATATTAGTTACTTTTCTCATTGCTGTAACAAAATATTTAGCACAAGCAACTTATGGGTTTTTTGGTTTTATTGTTTGTTGTTTGGCTCGTGGTTTGAGAATCCAGTCCATCACACAGGAACATGAGGCAAATGGTCATGGTAAGAGCAGGAGGTAGAAAAATGGCCCCAAAAGAAAAATGGCCAGTTTCTCTCCTGGATGAGAGCTGAAAAATCCCTTGAATCAGCCAGTAAACTTGTCTCTACCTAAGGCTAGAGATGCCAGAACTATCCAATCCAAAGCTGCCTCTGGCTCCCCCACAGTCAGAGGTTAAGGATGCCAACAAGGAGTCTGGTCTTTTTCGTATCACGTCCTCAGCATCCCGACGTGACCAGGACCTCGAGACCAGGACCCGGAGGGACCTGGACACCTGGAGTGAGGACTAGACTGACCAGCCCATCGCCCTCTCCCGTCCTCCCTCCACTAAATCCTTATTAACTTCTGGCAATGAGACTCAGTGGAATCGCATTCCCTGCTGTGTAGGAGCTCTGCTTTCTCTAGCCTAAACTCGCTATAATAAAATACTCATTTGTAAAACTCACCCTCTGTGGTCTGTGAATTCATTCTTCGAATTCACAAGACAAGAACCTGAAGGCCTCTGGCTTGAGTTGGCTTTGGTGGCCATTGCGTTTCCAGGATCGTAGCCTCTTAAGCTAAGCAACAGCCAAGATGGTTTCCACTGCTCTCAAAGACACCCTGATATTCGTGTATCAGTCACATTGTGTCCACAGTCAGGAAGCAAATGGATGGTGCTGGAGCTCAACTCACTGTCTCATTTTTTTAAATTATTATTTTTTAATGCCGGGCGTGGTGGCACAAGCCTTTAATCCTAGTACTTGGGAGGCAGAGGCATGTGGATCTTTGTGAGTTCGAGGCCAGCCTGGTCTACAGAGTGAGTTCCAGGACAGCTGGGGCTACAGGGAGACCCTGTCTCGAAAAAGACCAAAAGGGTTGGAGAGATGGCCTAGCAGTTAAGAGTGCCGACCGCTCTTGCAGAGGACCCGGGTTCGATCCCCAGCACCCACATGGCGGCTGAGAACCGTCTGTAACTCCAATTCCAGGAGAACTCCAGTTCCAGGGGAATCCGACACCCTCTTCTGACCTCCGCGGCATTGCACGACACGGGTGCACAGACCTACATGCAGACAGTACATTCATACACATAAAAAAAAAAAAATTAAATTAAAAAAAATACCAAAAAAAAAAAAAGTCAAAGAGAAAAATGGATTAAAGAAGCTAGTCTCAGCACCTAGAGTTGTATATTTGAAATCTTCATTGGGTATTATTACATTATTATGCAGATGATGAAGTGCTTTTGAAAAAAATTCTAAACAGAAGTAAAAAGAAAAGCCATTTGGAGGTTTAGGATGTAATAGAACACCATTTAAAAGTGCTTCTGGAATCTTGTGAGTATAGTGATTGTGGGAAAATCTTTTACCGTAAATCATTCCTTGGGAGGCATCAGAGATCACACACAGGGGAGAAACCATATGAATGTGACGTGTGGGAAAACTGTCTCTCAAAAGTCAAACCTCATTGTACATCAGAAGTTACATGTAAGAGGAATGTCATGAATAAAATGAATATTATAAATGTAAAAATAAACAGATAAAAATAAAAGTGCTTCTGGATATCTGGCCGTAAGCATTTAATTCCAGCACCGAGGAGGCAGAGGCAGGTGGATCTCTGTGGAGGCCAGCCTGGACTACATAGTAAGTTCCAGGCTAGCTAGAGCTATAGAGAAAATCAGTTTCAAAAAACAAATACCAACAACAAAAAAGTAAGTGGTAAGCACTTGAAAAATTTGGGCACACAGCATTGAATGCCCATGAAGTTGATATTTTGAGCTCAAGTATAAACTAAAAGTATTATTGAACTGCTGACAGTTTTGAAAGTATTGAAAAACCATAGTAGTACGAAGAATTGAAAAGGCAAACACAGTGCCATCCTGTGTCAATTGTGTAGGAATTGTCCCAGAATGTCTCTTATACTTATCCTCATTAGCTCAGTCCACTTGTCAGCAAAAATTAAATGACAGGGCTAGAGTCATGTTATTAGCAAGATGCTGCCTGATTTTACAAAACATTCTTCAAGACATTTACTAATGCACTACTGTGTATTGTTATGAATAATTAAAACCAAATAAATTCGGAATGGCTAAATAATTTAAACACTTGTCAAAATAAATCAGCTAAGGATATGCTGATGTTTAACGTATTTTATTTTCAAACTTTGATTTACTAGTTTTCTCCTTCAATCAAATGAAAACAGTTAAACTTTTTTTTTTTTTTTTTTTTTTTTTTTTTTT
>VZQC01003336.1:442095-508496 GCA_009823505.1 Rhizomys pruinosus
AACCTTGAAGAATACACACACACACACACACACACACACACACACACACGTGAGTTTTAAAACACACATTCATTGGGAAGATAACAACTCAAAAAAAAAAAAAGGACTTAAAAGATGGCCATAAATTTGAGTTTTCCACAAGTTCCAAGTGCCCCAAATCAAATGGAGTCCTGTGCCCTCCCTCCAAATTTTAGTTTAAAATATCACCCAGGGGCTCAAGACATTAGTATATGTATTTTTCCCTTTTTAAAAATGGGTGCTAGGGGGCTGGAGAGATGGCCTAGCAGTTAAGAGAGCTTTTGCAGAGGACCCGGGTTCGATCCCCAGCACCCACAGGGAGGCTGAGAACCATCTTTAGCTCCAGTTCCAGGGGAATCCCACACCCTCTTCTGACCTCCGCGGCATTGCATGACACAGGTGCACAAACCTACATGCTGACAGCACATTCATATACATAAAAAATAAGCAACAACAACAAAAAAAAATGTGCTGGGCCAGGCATGGTGGTATATGCCTTTAATCCTAGCACTTGGGAGGCAGAGGCAGGTGGATTTCTGTGAGTTCAAGGCCAGCCTGGTCTACAGAGTGAGTTCCAGGCTAGCTGGGGGTACAGGGAGACTCTGTCTCAAAAAGTCCAAAAACAAAACAAAACAAAAAATGGGTGCTGGGGATTGAACCCAGGGTCTGACACATGCTAAGAACCCCACTGTTGAGCCACATCCCCAGTTGTCATATGCATTCATAAATAAATATATATGTTTTTAACATTAAGAAATTCTGTGATTCGGGGGCTAGAGAGATGACTCACTAGTTAAGAGCACAGTCTACTTTTCCAGAGGGCCTAGGTTTCGTTCCCAGCACCCAGATGGCAGCTAACAAACATCTATAACTCCAGTTCCAGGGTATCCAATGACCTCTTCTGGCCATCACAGCCATTGTGTGACATAGGTGCACTTATATGAAAGCAACACACTCATACAAAAAAAAAAATCATGGCTAGGCATGGGGATGCAAGCCTTTAATTCCACCACTCTAGAGGCAAAGGCAGGCGGATCTCTTGTGAGTTCCAGGCCAGCCTGGTCTACATATCAGGTTCCAAGCCACCTGGGGCTCCAGGGAGACCCTATCTCAAAAAACCCCAAATAAATAAATAAATACGGGGCTGGAGAGATGGCCTAGCGGTTAAGAACTCCGACTACTCTTGCAGAGGACCCGGGTTCGATCCCCAGCACCCACATGGCAGCTAAGAACCATCTTTAACTCCAGTTCCAGGGGAATCCGACACCCTCTTCTGACCTCCACGGCATTGCACGACAAGGGTGCACAAACCTACATGCAGACAGTACATTCATACACATACAAAATAAATAAAATTAAAAATAATTAAAAAAAATAAATACAATTTTTTGAAGAAATTCTTAGGCTGGTGAGATGGCTTGGTGGTTAAGAGCATGTGCTGTTCTTGCAGAGGACCTGAGTTCAGTTCTCAGCACCCACACTGCGCAGCTCACAACTGCATATAACTCCAGCTCCAGGGGAATCGGCCACCTCTGGCCTCCACTGGCAGCTGCACTCATGTGAACACACTCTTACACAGATATACACATACATATAATTTAAAATAATAAAGACAAATCACATTAAAAATGTTTTATGTATATGAGTGTTTTGCCTGCATATATGTAAGCACACCTATGCATGCAATGCCCAAAGAGACCAGAAGAGGGCATTGGATTCCCTGGAACCAGAGTTGCAGACAGTTGTTAGCCACTATATGGGTGCTGGAAACTGAACCTGAGTTCTCTGTAAGAGCAGCCAGTGCTCTTAATCTCTCCAATCAGTCCCAACAAATCTCTCTCTCTCTCTCTCTTTTTTTTTTTTTTTTGGTCTTTTTGAGACAGGGTCTCCTTGTAGCCCTGGCTATCCTGGAACTCACTCTGTAGACCAGGCTGGCCTTGAACTCACAAAGATCTGCCTGCCTCTGCCTCCCAAGTGTTAGGATTAAGGCCTGTGCCACCATGCTTGGCCCCAACAAATCTCTTTTAAAGAGAAATAAATTGACTGGGCATGGTGGCACACATCTTTAATCCCAGCACTCAGGAGGCAGAGGCAGGTGGATCTCTGTGAGTTCAAGACAGACAGGAAGGAAGGAAGGAAGGAAGGAAGGAAGGAAGGAAGGAAGGAAGGAAGGAGAAGGGAAGGAAGGAAGGGAAGGAAGGAAGGAAAGACAAAAAAGAAAGAAAGAAAGGAAGGAAGAAAAGAAGAAAGAAAGAAAGAAAGAAAGGAAAAGAAAGAAAGAAAAAGAGAAAGAAAATTGTAAGGGGTTTATGGGCTGGGATAGTCTCATCTGTAAAGTATTTGTCCCTCAGGTATGAGTGCTTGAGTTCAGATCCCTAGAAACCATACAAAAGGTACCACAGCACACAGTTACACATGATTACATGTTTGTGATCACAGTTCTTGAAGGTAGAGACATTCTGACCCCAGGAACTCAGTGGCTAGCCCGTCTAGCCAATACAGGTTCAGTGAGAGGCCTTGTCTCAAAAAATAGTGGAGAGCAATAGAGGAAAAGAGCTCATGGGGCTGGAGAGATGGCCTAGCGGTTAAGAGCGCCGACCCCTCTTACAGAGGACCAGGGTTTGATGCCCAGCACCCACATGGCGGCCGAGGACCGTCTGAAACTCCAATTCCAGGAGAACTCCAGTTCTAGGGGAATCCGACACCCTCTTCTGACCTCTGCGGCATTGCACGACACGGGTGCACAGACTTGCATGCAGACAGTACATTCATACACATACAGAAATAAATAAAATAATAAAAAAAGAGCTCATGTCAACTTCTAGTCTCTACACATCCAAGCAGGGGCACATGAACATGGCCATATGCATGCACACACAAATACACACACATACACCAAATACACACATGCGAATACATACACACACACACACACACACACATTAGCAGTTTGTTAGAGAACAAAGCACATGGCTGACAAAATAAAGCACTAAATGTCGAGTGCTGTAAATTATACAGAGATTTATAAGATGGCCCTGGGTTCAATCCGAACCCAGGAACGGGAGTGGAAATGCCCCAATTCACTGAGTCTCAATGTCTGATTAGGACTTGGAGAGCTAATGAGTAAGAGAGAATTCACAAGCCAGGTAAGAAGTGGAATAGCATATGTAGCACGAAAGCCAAAATCTAATGGCAGGGAAAATGGAGAAAAGAAAGATAACCAGAAGGCTTGGGTATTTATTAGGTAAGAACACTGCGTAAGAGACTACCCTGGTGTATGTTTTATTTTGTTTGTTTTTATATTGTTGGGGGTGGGGGCATGTGAAGGCAGCTTGGGGTTCACAGTAAGTTCTAGACTAGCCTGGGCTATAGAGTAATACCCTATCTAGAAAGAGCTAGAGAAAGAGAGAGGGGGAAGAAGTGGAGAGGGAGGGGAAGGATGGAAAGAAGGAAGAGAGGGAGGGAGGAGGGAAGGAAGGAAGGAAGGAAGGAAGGAAGGAAGGAAGGAAGGAAGAAAGGAAGGAAGGAAGGAAGAAAGGAAGGAAAGAAGGAAAGAAGGAAGGAAGGACGAGGGAGAGAAGAGGGAAGGAAGGAAAATATAGTATACTTACCCTGAAGATTTTGAGAGTGAGAAAATCAGAACATGTCAGTTTGAGAAGAAAATGAGTTGGGTTTAAAGGACATCATATCCCAAGGAACAGCTAGCTTTCAGAGGGTCAGGTCTGGTGCTGTTAAGATAATACTGGAGAGGAAGATTTGGGATTGTTTTGCCTGGTGTTCTAATTCAGATATTAAGTATGCCCCAAAGGCTAGTGTGCGGAAGATTCGGTTGTCAGTTGATGGGCTTTTTTGAAGTGATGGCACCTGGGGCCTCTGACCTAATCAATGATTAATCCCTTGATGGATTTATAATATGGTGGCATGATTGGGAACCAGTGATGGGAATCAGGAGGTGGTGGGAACCAGGAGGTGGTGGGAACCAGGAAGTGGTGGGAACCAGGAGGTGCTGGGAACCAGGAGGTGGTGGGAACTAGGAGGTGCTGGGAACCAGGAGGTGCTGGGAACCAGGAGGTGGTGGGAACCAGGAGGTGCTGGGAACCAGGAGGTGCTGGGAACCAGGAGGTGGTGGGAACCAGGAGGTGGAGCCTACCTCAGGGAAGTAGATGGCTGGAGGTTATGTCCTGTAAAAGTGTGCCTTGACCCTGGCCCTTCTGACCTTCTGTGTCCTGGCCACCATGAGGTGAGGTTCTGACACACTCTCCCATGATGCTCTGCTTTGCTGTGACCAGCTATGGACTGCAGACCCCAAAGCTAGAAGCCAAACAAATATAAACTCCTTTAAGTTTATAATCATGTGTTTTCTCACAACAATGAAAACCTAATGAATCTACCTAGAAAGGATAAAACAATGAAATTGCTACATTCCCCCAAGGAGTATAACTAGACAAAAGCATAACTAACCGTAGAGAATTCCCTTAATTACACGGTGAGAATATGAAAGGCCATTTTAGAAGCCAAAGCATTTCATGGATATCAAGGTAGGAGATGGAAATATGTGACATGATGACAGAAATCATTATTTTACAAGTTTTTCCTCTTGATATTATTCAATAATATATAATTTTTTACATCTATTTGTGTGGGGACCATGTGGGGGTCAGAGGGTGACTTGTGGGAGTGAGTTCTCGCCTTCCATCATGTGGGTCCTGGGGATTGAACTCGTCATCAGTCTTGGCAGCAAGCGCCTTTACCCACTGAGCCATTTCTTCTTTTTAAATTTTATTTATTTATTTTCTATGTGCATGAATGTACTGACTGCATGTAGGTCTGTGCACTCATGTCATGAAATGCTGCAGAGGTCAGAAGAGGGCGTTGGATTCCCTTGGAACTGGAGCTCAAGACGGTTCTCAGCTACCATGTGGGTGCTGGGGACCGAACCCAGGTCCTCTGCAAGAGCGGTTGGTGCTCTTAACTGCTGAGCTATCTCTCCAGCCCCCAGACTGGTCTTAAACTCAAGATCCTCCTGCCGTAGCTTCCTAAGTGTTAGGTTTATACCTGGGCACCACCTTAACAGTTTCTTTTAAGGAACTCTGTCAACAGAAACTATAATATATTAAGAGATAGACATAGATGAATGTCTGATGAGTGCTGTCAGATTAAATGCATTTAGCTCATTTACATGATATGAAGGTTAACAAAGAATACATACACTAATATCTCAGTTAATATGAGCATAAAATTTCTAGGAAGAATAAGGTAAAACCTTCCCATTCATTTGTGCTACTCCCATGAATCAATTATCTTGTTGCATTTTTTTGTCTTTTTGAGACAGGGTCTCCCTTTAGTCCCAGCTGGCCTGGAGCTCCTTCTGTAGACCAGGCTGGCCTTGAACTGACAGAGATCCACCTGCTTCTGCCTCCTGAGTGCTGGGATTAAAGGTGAGCGCCACCACATCTGGCACTAAAGATGTTTCTAAGCTGCCATGTGGGTGGTGGGAATCAAGCCTGGGTCCTCTGCAAGAACAGTCAGTGTTCTTAACCACTGTGCCATCCCTCCAGCCCTATTTATTTTTACTTTATGTGTAAGAGTGCTTTGCCTGAGTGTATGCATGTGGAATATGTGAGTACCTGGTGCCCAAAGAGACTTAGATCCCTTAGAAGTGGAGTTACAGATGGTCTCGAGCCACTTGGATGCAGGACCCCAAACCCTGGTAGTTCTCTGCCAGAGCAGTAAGCACTCTTACCTGCTGAGCTATCTCTCCAGCTCCAATCTTCCCATCACTTAAAATTTTTAAAAATATATTTATTTATTTATTTATTTATTTATTTATTTATTTATTTATTTAGTCTTTTTGAGACAGGGTCTCCCTTTTAGTCCCAGCTGGCCTGGAGCTCACTTTGTAGACCAGGCGGGCCTTGAACTCACAGAGATCCACCTGCCTCTGCCTCCCAAGTGCTAGGATTAAAGGCGTGCGCCATCACGCCCGGCTTTTTTTTTTTTGGTCTATATTTATGTCGTGCAATGCCTTGGAAGTCAGAAGAGGGCATGTGACTCCCCTGGAACTGGAGTTAAAGATGGTTCTTAGCCACCATGTGGGTGCTGGGCATCAAACCCAGGTTCTCTGCAAGAGCAGTCGGTGCTCTTAACCGTTGAGCCATCTCTCCAGCCCCCAATTTTTTTCATTTTTATAAAATAGGGCCTCCCTGTAGTCCTATCTGGCCTAGAACTCAATAGTAGATCAGGCTGGCCTCAGTCTCACAATGATCTGCCCGTCTTTGCCTCCTGAATGCTGGGATTAAAGGGTGTGTCACCACACCAGGCTAGAATCCCTTAATTTTTGATTACTATTTTGTCTATGTTGGTTTCATTTTTCTTACTTCTTCAATATTTATTTCAGAAGTTGGATGGCCTCGGGAAAGTGGATTCAGACTAGAGTATATGCAAAAAGTGAAGAGAAATCTTTCAAAACTGTGGATGGGGAAGAAAGGATTTAGTGACTAGTAAAATCATTTGATCTAGTATGCCAGGTGTTTTCCTATTAAACTCTAAATAACTTGAGGACAGGAATGAACTTATTATTTTTCTGTTTCTTTGCCATGGGCTCCTGAACACAGTAGGTGTTCTAAAAATGTAGAGGGAAGGCTGGGTGGGGAAAAGTACCTTTCACACCCCGAACATCATAGATCACATGGAGAACCATAGTTTGTTCTTGCCCTGCACTGAACCAATATCAATCAGGTTGATTGATTTTCCATGCATTCTATACTAAGCTAATGGTGACAACATGCGCTCTCTAAAGATGCCCTCTAAGCAAACAGTGCTATTGATTCACTGTGCTGAAAGATAAATAATCCTGACATTTTCATTTGTTTGCTACTCTGTGTACTTTGGCCATTCAAATCAAAGACAGTTTGGGACTGACAAGGATTCTCAGAACATCTCTGGAGGAGAAAATGAGGAGGAGGCTTAGATAGAATAACCTTTGTCTCTGTGAGCTTCTCAAAGTGTAGGGGCCAAAATATTTTATTGCGTGCTACAAACAAGACCCTTCAAAAGAAGACTTTTTTTTTGGTATTTTGAGACAGGGTGTCTCTTTAAGTCCCAGCTGGCCTGGAGCTCACTCTGTAGATCAGGCTGGCCTTGAACTGACAGAGATCTGCCTGCCTCTGCCTCCTGAGTGTTAGGATTAAAGGCTTGCGCCAACATGCCCGGGCAAAGGAAGACTTTTTAAAACGACCCCTGAGGGGCTGGAGAGACGGCCTAGTGGTTAAGAGTGCCGACTGCTCTCACAGAGGACCCAGGTTCGATCCCTAGCACCCACATCTGTCTAACTGTCAATCAGCTGATCAATTGGTGGTTAAAGGAAATAGACTGCATCTATATGTACTATATATATGTATATATAGTATAAATAGTGTACAGCAACTTCCTCTAAGTTAAAACATTCCAGGGGCTGGAGAGATGGCTCAGCAATTAAGAGCGCTGATTGCTCATGCAGAAGACCCGGGTTCGATTCCCAGCACCCACATGGCAGCTAAGAACTGTCTTCAACTCCAGTTCCAGGGGAATCTAACACACTCTTCTGACCTCCTCACGACATGGGTGCACAGACCTGCATGCAGATGGTACATTCATACACATAAAAAAATAAAGAAAATTAAAAAACAAACAACAGGGGCTGGAGAGATGGCCTAGCGGTTAAGAGCGCCGACCGCTCTTGCAGAGGACCCGGGTTCGATCCCCAGCACCCACATGGCGGCCAAGAACCGTCTGAAACTCCAATTCCAGGAGAACTCCAGTTCCAGGGGAATCTGACGCCCTCTTCTGACCTCCGCGGCACTGCACGACACGGGTGCACAGACCTGCATACAGACAGTACATTGGTACACATATAGAAATAAATAAAATTAAAAAAAACAAAAAACCAAAAAAACAAACAACAACAACAACAAAAACGACACCTAAGGAGGGGCTGGAGAAATGGCACAGTGATTAAGAGCACCTGAGTTTGACTCCCAGCACCCACATGGCAGCTAACAAGTGTCCATAACTCTAGTTCCAGGGGATCTAACACCCTCTTCTGACCTCTGTGGGCATTGCATGACACAGGTGCGCTTACATTGCCATTTATCATTTCTTTTTTTTTTTTTTAAAGAGGAATTCACAGATTTAAACATTTTTTATATTTATTATTATTTTTTAGTTTTTTATTTATTTATGTGTACGAATATACTGACTGCATGCAGGTCTGTGCACCTGTGTGGTGCAACACCATGGAGGTCAGAAGAGAGTGTCTGATTCCCTGGAACTGGAGTTCTCCTGGAATTGGAGTTACATGCAGACAGTTCTCAGCTGCCATGTGGGTGCTGGGGATCAAACCTGGGTCCTCTGCAAGAGCAGTCGGTGCTCCCAACTGCTAGGCCATCTCTCTAGCCCCCTTATTATTTTTTAGGTGTATGAGTGAACTGTCTGCATGTAGGTTGGTGCACCCGTGTCATGCAATGCTGCCGAAGTAAGAAGAGGGTGTCAGATTCCCCTGGAACTGGAGTTAAAGATGGTTCTTAGCTGCCACGTAGGTGCTGGGAATTGAACCCAGGTCCTCTGCAAGAGCAGTTGGGGCTCTTAAGTGCTGAGCCATCTCTCCAGCCCCAAAGTCTTTTTATTTTTTGTCTTTTTGAGACAGGGTCTCCCTGTAGCTCTGGCTGTGGTTTACACCTTTAGTCCCAGCACTCGGGAGGCAGAGGCAGGCAGATCTCTATGAGTTCAAGGGCAGCTTGGTCTACATAGTGAGTTCCAGGCCAGCTCGGGCTACAGGGAGACCCTGTCTTAATGTGTATGAGTGTTTTAGTGCATGTATATAAGTGAACCATGTGCGTGCAATGTCTGTGTAGGTCAGAAGATGGTTATGGAGCCTCTGGAAACTGAGCTAGGGAGGATTGTTAGCTGGGAACCAAACCTCGGTTCTCTACAAGAGGGTCAAGTTCTGTTAACTGCAGAACCATCTCTCCAGCCCTATCATTTCTTTGTTGTGAAACTTTCAAAATACTCTCTTCGAGTTTTTCTTTATGCATTTATATTATTGTCATTAATTGTTGTTGTTTTATACTGCTAGAGATTGGACAGTGTCTCACGTATGCTAGCCAAGAGAACTCTCATTGGGCTAAATCCTTCATGCTCTCCCAGCTTTCAGAATTGTACAGTAGGTTGTTGTAATCTGTAGTCACTCTGTGTGCTAGAGCACCAGAACTTCTTGCTATCAGACTGCATCTTTCTATGTTGATCACCTTCCTTACCACCCCCGCTGCTTTCCTCAGCTTTTGGAAATCAGTACGCCATTCTCGATTTCTATTGAACAACCTCAATTCCAGAGGTCAGTGAGATTATGTGGTCCATCCATGTTGCTGTCCCTCCCTCCTTCCCTCCCTTCCTTCCTTCCATTTTTGACATGAGGTCTCATTGTGTAATCCTGGATGGCCTGAAAGTCAATATGAGGACCAGGTTGACTTTGAACTCACAGAGATCTTCCTGCCTCTTCCTCCCAAGTGCTGGGATTAAAGGTGTGCGCCACCATGCTCAGGTACCAGAATGGAATGTTTTATTTATTTATTATTATTTTTTGGTATTTTTGAGACAGGGTCTCCCTTTAGTCCCAGCTGGCCTGGAGCTCGCTCTGTAGACCAGGCTGGCCTTGAACTCACAGAGATCCACCTGCCTCTGCCTCCTGAGTGCTGGGATTAATGGTGTGTGCCACCACGCCCCACCCCTATTTTTTATTTTTTATGTGTATGAGCATACTGTCTGCATGTAGGTTGTTGCACCGTGTCATGCAATGCTGCGGAGGTCAGAAGAGGGCATCAGATTCCCCTGGAACTAGAGTTAAAGACGGTTCTTAGCTGCCATGTGGGTGCTGGGAATCGAACCCGGGTCCTCTGCAAGAGCAGTCAGCACTCTTAACCACTGAGCCATCTCTCCAGCCCCTGGAATGTTTTAACTTAGAGGAAGTTGCTATACAGTATTTATACTATATATACATATATATAGTATATATAGATGCAGTCTATTTCCTTTAACCATTAATTGATCAGCTCATTGACACTTAGATTATTCTGTTTCCTGGCTATAATGAATTGTGCTGTAATGAACATGGGATTAAGTATGTTTCTTTGACATACTGATCACACTTCTATGGACTATATACCCAATGGTAAGAGCCCTGGATCATTTAGTAGTCCTATTTTATTTTATTTTATTTTATTTTATTTTATTTTATTTTATTTTTGGTCTTTTCAAAACAGGGTCTCCCTATAGTCCCAGCTGTCCTGGAACTCACTCTGTAGACCAGGCTGGCCTTGAATTCACAAAAATCTGCCTGCCTCTGCCTCCTGAGTGCTAGGATTAAAGGCGTGCACCACCACGCCCGGCCTAGTAGACCTATTTTTAATTTGGGGGGAATTTCTCTAGTATTTTAGTAACGATTGTGTTGATTTATAGTGCCATCAAGGACAGGTAGGAATTCCCCTTTCCTCAAATCCTTACTGGTGGTTATTATCTTTAGACTTTTTGATGATAGCTATTCTTACTGAGATGAGGTTACATATTTTGTGGTCTTCATTTGCATTTCCCTGGTGATTAGTGATGTTGGTTGCTCTTCATATCTGTTATACATTTGCACAAGTTCTTTTTTGAGAAATGTCTATTTGGATTTATTGTCAAAATTTAAATTTAAATTTGGTTTCTTTTTTTTTTTTTTGGTCTTTTCGAGACAGGGTCTCCCTGTAGCCCCAGCTGTCCTGGAACTCACTCTGTAGACCAGGCTGGCCTTGAACTCACAAAGACCCGCTTGCCACTGCCTCCCAAGTACTAGGATTAAAGGCGTGCGCCACCATGCCTGGCTATTTTCTCCCATTTTGTAGGTTGTCTCTGGGTTCTGTTATTTCCTTTTTGTGCAGGAACTTTTTTTTTTTTTTTTTGTCTTTTTGAGATGGGGTCTCCCTATAGCCCCAGCTGGCCTGGAACTCACTAGGTAGACCAGGCTGGCCTTGAACTCACAGGAATCTGCCTGCCTCTACCTCCAGAATGCTGGAATTAAAGACATGGGCCACCATGCCTGGCTTGTGCAGGACCTTTGAAATTTGGTACAGTCTCACTTGTCTGTCTTTGATTTGTTTCTTCTGCTTTGGGGACCTATTCCAGTGTTTTAATATCTTTCAATTTTTTTCTCCTAGTAGTTTCATACTTATTTAAAAAACTTAATGTAGCCAGGCGTGGTGGCGCACGCCTTTAATCCTAGCACTTGGGAGGCAGAGGCAGGCGGATCTTTGTGAGTTCAAGCCAGCCTGGGTCTACAGAATGAGTTCCAGGACAGCTGGGGCTACAGGGAGACCCTGTCTCGAAAAAGACCAAAAAAACAAACAAAAAAAAAAAACCTTAATGTATTTTGAGTTGACTNGGAAAATATAGTATACTTACCCTGAAGATTTTGAGAGTGATAACTCAGAACATTCAGTTTGAGAAGTAAAATATTGGGTTTAAAGGACCAATCATATCCAAGGAAAGGCTAGCTTTCAGAGGGTCGCGTCTGGTGCTGTTAGATAATGCTGGAGAGGAAGATTTGGGATTGTTTTTGCCTGGTGTTCTAATTCCAGATATTAAGTATGGCACCCAAAGTTCTTATGTGCGGAAGATTCGGGTTGCAGTTGATGGGCTTTTTTGAAGTGATGTGCACCTGGGGCCTCTGACCTAATCAATGATTAATACACTTGATGGATTCTATAATAGGTGGCACTATTGGGAACAGTGACGGGAACAGGAGGTCGGTGGGACCAGGAAGTGGGGGACAGCAAGTGGGAAAGTGGGGCAGGGAAAGGACCTGGGGGAAAGGAGGTGCTGGGAACCAGGAGGGGGAGTGTTCTGGGAACCAGGAGGTGCTTGGAACCAGGAGGTGTGGAACCGAGGTAGGTGGCTGTAGGAGGTGCTTGGAACCAGAGGTGGTGGGAACCAGGAGGTGGAGCCTACCTCAGGGAAGTAGATGGCTGGAGGTTATGTCCTGTAAAAGTGTGCCTTGACCCTGGCCCTTCTGACCTTCTGTGTCCTGGCCACCATGAGGTGAGGTTTCTGACACAATCTCTCCCTGATGCTCGCTTTGCTGTGACCAGCTATGGACGCAGACCCCAAACTAGAAGCCCAAAACAAATATTAAACTCCTTTAAGTTTATAATCATGTGTTTTCTCACAACAATAAAAACCTAATGAATCTACCTAGAAAGGATAAAACAATGAAATTGCTACATTCCCCCAAGGAGTATAACTAGACAAAAGCATAACTAACCGTAGAGAATTCCCTTAATTACACGGTGAGAATATGAAAGGCCATTTTAGAAGCCAAAGCATTTCATGGATATCAAGGTAGGAGATGGAAATATGTGACATGATGACAGAAATCATTATTTTACAAGTTTTTCCTCTTGATATTATTCAATAATATATAATTTTTTAATCTGATTTGTGTGGGACCAGGTGGGGTCAGAGGAGTGACTTGTGGGAGTGAGTTCTCGCCTTCCATCATGTGGGTCCTGGGGATTGAACTCGTCCCATCAGTCGGGGGGGGGTGTGGGGGGGGGGGGCAGCAAGCACCTTTTACCCACTGTAGCCTTTCTTCTTTTTATTTAATTTTTATTTTTTTTTGTTATGTCTATGTCTACTGCATGTAGGATTGTCAGACCCATGTCATGAATGCTGCAGAGGTCAGAGAGGCGTTGGATCCCTTGGACTGGAGCTTCAGCGTCTAGCACGTCACTTGTTTTTTGTGGTGCTGGGGACCGAACCCAGGTTTCCTCTGAAAGCAGTGGTGCCGTTACCGCTAGCTATCTCTCCAGCCCCCCGACTGGTCTTAAACTCAAAGACTCCTCTGCCGTAGCTTCCTAAGTGTTAGGTTTATACCTGGGGCACCACCTTACACAGTTCTTTTAAGGAACCTCCTGTCACAACAGAAACTATAATATATTAAGAGATAGACATAGATGAATGTCTGATGAGTGCTGTCAGATTAAATGCATTTAGCTCATTTACATGATATGAAGGTTAACAAAGAATACATACACTAATATCTCAGTTAATATGAGCATAAAATTTCTAGGAAGAATAAGGTAAAACCTTCCCATTCATTTGTGCTACTCCCATGAATCAATTATCCTTGTTGCATTTTTTTGTCCTTTTTGAGACAGGGTCTACCCTTTAATACCAGCTGGCCTGGAGCTCCTTCTGTAGACCAGGCTGGCCTTGAACCTGACGAGATCCACTACGCTTCTGCCTCCTGAGTTGCTGGGAATTAAGGAGCGCCACCACATCTGAGCAATCAAGAAGTTTGTCTTCTACAGCTGCCCATGTGGGTGGTGCGGACACAGAACCTGGGTCCTCTGCAAGAACAGTCCGTGTTCTTAACCACTGGCCATCCCTCAGCCCTATTTATTTTTACTTTATGTGTAAGAGTGCTTTGCCTGCGTGATGCATGTGGATATGTGAGTACCTGGTGCCCAAAGGACTTAGCTCCTTAGAGTGGGGTACAGATGGTCTCGAGCCACTTGGATGCAGGACCCAAACCCTGGTAGTTCTCTGCCAGAGCAGTAAGCACTCTTACCTGCTGGCTTATCTCTCCAGCTCCACTCTTCCCATCACTTAAAATTTTAAAAATTTAAAATATTTATTTATTTATTTATATTTATTATTTATTTTTTTATTTAGTCTTTTTGAGACAGGGTCTCCCTTTTAGTCCCAGCGGCCTGGAGCCCCATTTGTAGACCAGGGGGCCCTTGAACTCTACAGAGATCCACTGCCTCTGCCTCCCAAGCTTTTTAAAGGCGTGCGCCATCACCCCGGCTTTTTTTTTTTGTTCTTATTTATGTCGTGCAATGCCTTGGAGGGTCTGAAGAAGGCATTGTGACTCCCCTGGATGGACTGGAGTTAAAGATGGTTTCTTGCCACCATGTGGGTGCTGGGCATCAAAAAACCCAGGTTCTCTGCAAGAGCAGTCGGTGCTCTTAACCGTTGAGCCATCTCTCCAGCCCCCAATTTTTTTTCATTTTTATAAAAATAGTGGCCTCCCTTTAGTCCTATCTTCCTGAACTCATAGTAGATCAGGCTGGCCTCAGTGCCTCACAATGATGCCGTCTTGCCTTCCTGAATGCTGGGATTGAAGTGGTGTGTCCACCACCCCAGGCTAGAATCCCTTAATTTTTGATTACTATTTTGTCTATGTTGGTTTCATTTTTCTTACTTCTTCAATATTTATTTCAGAAGTTGGATGGCCTCGGGAAAGTGGATTCAGACTAGAGTAAGCAAAAAGTGAGAGAAATCTTCAAAACTGTGGATGGGGAAGAAAGGATTTAGTGACTAGTAAAATCATTTGATCTAGTATGCCAGGTGTTTTCCTATTAAACTCTAAATAACTTGAGGACAGGAATGAACTTATTATTTTTCTGTTTCTTTGCCATGGGCTCCTGAACACAGTAGGTGTTCTAAAAATGTAGAGGGAAGGCTGGGTGGGGAAAAGTACCTTTCACACCCCGAACATCATAGATCACATGGAGAACCATAGTTTGTTCTTGCCCTGCACTGAACCAATATCAATCAGGTTGATTGATTTTCCATGCATTCTATACTAAGCTAATGGTGACAACATGCGCTCTCTAAAGATGCCCTCTAAGCAAACAGTGCTATTGATTCACTGTGCTGAAAGATAAATAATCCTGACATTTTTCATTTGTTTGCTACTCTGTGTACTTTGGCCATTCAAATCAAAGACAGTTTGGGACTGACAAGGATTCTCAAAACATCTCTGGAGGAGAAAATGAGGAGGAGGAGCTTCAGATAGAATAACCTTTGTCTCTGTGAGTCTTCTAAAGTGTAGGGGCCAAAATATTTTATTGCGTGCTTCAAACAAGACCCTCAAAAGAAGACTTTTTTTTTGGTATTTGAGAAAGGGTGTCCTCTAGTCCCAGCTGGCCCTGGAGCTCACTCTGTAGATCAGGTGGCCTTGAACTGACAGAGTCTGCCTGCCTCTGCCTCCTGAGAGTTAGGCTCTAATAGAGGCTCGCTGAGCCAACATGCCCGGGGCAAAGGAAGACTTTTTAAAACGACTCCCGGCTGAGAGGCCTCGCTGACCGCCCGATGGAGAGCCGGCATACGTGGTTAAGAGTGCCCGAGCTGCTCTCACGAGGACCCAGTTCGATCCCTAGCCACCCAAATTCCTGTCTAACTGTCAATCAGCTGATCAATTGGTGGTTAAAGGAAATAGACTGCATCTAACAAAATATGAAAATAACTATTAACAATATTTAAAAGTAATAAAAAAAAAAAAAAAAAAATTCCAGGGGCTGGAGAGATGGCTCAGCCATTAAGAGCGCGTGATTGCTCATGCAGAGACCCGGGTTCGTTCCCAGCACCCACCATGGCAGCTAAGAACTTCTTCAAACTCCAGTTCCAGGGGAATCAACCCCGACACCTTCTGACCTCACAAGGGGGTGCACACAACCTGCAGCAGGATGGACATTCATACACATAAAAAAATTAAGAAAATTAAAAAACAACACAAACAGGGGCTGGAGAGATGCCTAGCGGTTAAGAGCGCCGACGATCTTGCAGAGGACCGGGTTCGATCCCCCAGCACCCACATGGCGGCCAAGACCGTCTGAAACTCCAATTCCAGGAGAACTCCCGTTCCCGGGGAATCTGACGCCCTCTTTGACCTCCGCGGCACTGACAACACGGGTGCAAGACTGCATACAGACGTACATTGGTACCTCGACAAATAAATAAAATTAAAATAAAAAAAAAAAAAAAAAAAACAAACAAACAACAACAAAAACGACACCTAAGGAGGGGCTGGAGAAATGGCACAGTGATTAAGAGGACCTGAGTTTGACTCCCAGCACCCACATGGCAGCTAACAAGTGTCCATAACTCTAGTTCCAGGGGATCTAACACCCTCTTCTGAACTCTGTGGGCATTGCATGACACAGGTGCGCTTACATTGCCATTTATCATTTCTTTTTTTTTTTTAAAGAGGAATTCACAGATTTAAACATTTTTTATATTTATTATTATTTTTTAGTTTTTTATTTATTTATGTGTACGAATATACTGACTGCATGCAGGTCTTCACCTGTGTGGTGCAACACCATGGAGGTCAAGAAGAGAGTGTCTGATTCCTGGAACTGGAGTTCTCCTGGAATTGGAGTTACATGCAGACCGTTCTCAGCTGCCATGTGGGTGCTGGGGATCAACCTGGGTCCTCTGCAAGAGCAGTCGGTGCTCCCAACTGCTAGGGCATCTCTCTAGCCCCTTATTATTTTTTAGGTGTATGAGTGAACTGTCTGCATGTAGGTTGGTGCACCCGTGTCATGCAATGCTGCCGAAGTAAGAAGAGGGTGTCAGATTCCCTGGAACTGGAGTTAGATGGTTCTTAGCTGCCACGTAGGTGCTGGGAAAATGAACCCAGGTCCTCTGCAAGAGCAGTTGGGCTCTTAAGTGCTGAGCCATCTCTCCAGCCCCAAAGTCTTTTTATTTTTTGTCTTTTTTGAGACGGGTCTCCCTGTAGCTCTGGCTGTTGTTTACACTTTAGTCCCAGCACTCGGGAGCAGAGGCAGGCAGATCTCTATGAGTTCAAGGCAGCCTGGTCTACATAGTGAGTTCCAGGCCAGGTCGGGCTACAGGGAGACCCTGTCTTAATGTGTATGAGTGTTTTTTGTGCATGTATATAAGTGAACCATGTGCGTGCAGTTCTGTGTAGGTCAGAAGATGGTTATGGAGCCTCTTGAAACTGAGCTAGGAGGATTGTTAGCTGGGAACCAAACCTCGTTCTCTACAAGAGGGTCAAGTTCTGTTAACTGCAGAACCATCTCTCCAGCCCTATCATTTCTTGTTGTGAAACTTTCAAAATACTCTCTTCGAGTTTTTCTTTATGCATTTATATTATTGTCATTAATTGTTGTTGTTTTTATACTGCTAGAGATTGGACAGTGTCTCACGTATGCTAGCCAAGAGAACTCTCATTGGGCTAAATCCTTCATGCTCTCCCAGCTTTCAGAATTGTACAGTAGGTTGTTGTAATCTGTAGTCACTCTGTGTGCTAGAGCACCAGAACTTCTTGCTATCAGACTGCATCTTTCTATGTTGATCACCTTCCTTACCACCCACGCTGCTTTCCTCAGGTTTTGGAAATCAGTACGCCATTCTCGATTTCTATTGAACAACCTCAATTCCAGAGGTCAGTGAGATTATGTGGTCCATCCATGTTGCTGTCCCTCCCTCCTTCCCTCCCTTCCTTCCTTCCATTTTTGACATGAGGTCTCATTGTGTATCCTGGATGGCCTGAAAGTCAATATGAGGACCAGGTTGACTTTGAACTCACCGAGATCTTCCTGCTCTTCCTCCCAAGTGCTGGGATTAAAGGTGTGCGCCACCATGCTCAGGTACCAGAATGGAATGTTTTATTTATTTATTTTATTTTTTGGTATTTTTGAGACAGGGTCTCCCTTTAGTCCCAGCTGCTGGAGCTCCTGTAGACCAGGCTTGGCCTTGAACTCACAGAGATCCACCTGCCTCTGCCTCCTGATGCTGGGATTAATGGTGTGTGCCACCACGCCCCACCCTATTTTTTATTTTTTAGTGTATGAGCATACTGTCTGCATGTAGGTTGTTGCACCCATGTCACATGCTGCGGAGGTCAGAAGAGGGCATCAGATTCCCCTGGAACTAGAGTTAAAGACGGTTCTTAGCTGCCATGTGGTGTGCGGGAATCGAACCCGGGTCCTCTGCAAGAGCAGTCAGCACTCTTAACCACTGAGCCACCCCAGCCCCTGGAATGTTTTAACTTAGGGGAAGTTGCTATACAGTATTTATACTATATATACATATTATATAGTATTATAGATGCAGTCTATTTCCTTTAACCATTAATTGATCAGCTCTTGACACTTAGATTATTCTGTTTCCTGGCCATATAAAATTGTGCTGTAATGAACATGGGATTAAGTATGTTTCTTTGACATACTGATCACACTTCTATGGACTATATACCCAATGGTAAGAGCCCTGGATCATTAGTAGTCCTATTTATTTTATTTTATTTTATTTTATTTTATTTTATTTATTTTATTTATTTTTGGTCTTTTCAAAACAGGGTCCCCCTATAGTCCAGCTGTCCTGAAACTCTTGTAGACCAGGCTGGCCTTGAATTCACAAAAATCTGCCTGCCTCTGCCTCTGAGTGCTAGGATTAAAGGCGTGCACCACCACGCCCGGCCTAGTGACCTATTTTTAATTTGGGGGGAATTTCTCTAGTATTTTAGTAACGATTGTGTTGATTTATAGTGCCATCAAGGACAGGTAGGAATTCCCCTTTCCTCAAATCCTTACTGGTGGTTATTATCTTTAGACTTTTTGATGATAGCTATTCTTACTGAGATGAGGTTACATATTTTGTGGTCTTCATTTGCATTTCCCTGGTGATTAGTGATGTTGGTTGCTCTTCATATCTGTTATACATTTGCACAAGTTCTTTTTTGAGAAATGTCTATTTGGATTTATTGTCAAAATTTAAATTTAAATGGTTTCTTTTTTTTTTTTTTTGGTCTTTTCGAGACAGGGGCTCCCTGTAGCCCCAGCTGTCCTGGAACTCACTCTGTAGCCAGGCTGGCCTGAACTCACAAAAACCCGCTTGCCACTGCTCCTCCAAGTACTAGGATTAAAGGCGTGCGCCACCATGCCTGGCTATTTTCTCCATTTTGTAGGTTGTCTCTGGGTTCTGTTATTTCCTTTTTGTGCAGGAACTTTTTTTTTTTTTTTTTGTCTTTTTGAGATGGGGTCTCCCTATAGCCCCAGCTGGCCGGGACTCACTAGGTAGACCAGGCTGGCCTTGAAATCACAGGAATCTGCCTGCCTCTACCTCCAGAATGCTGGAATTAAAGACATGGGCACCAGCCTGGCTTGTGCAGGACCTTTGAAATTTGGTACAGTCTCACTTGTCTGTCTTTGATTTGTTTCTTCTGCTTTGGGGACCTATTCCAGTGTTTTAATATCTTTCAATTTTTTTCTCCTAGTAGTTTCATACTTTATTTAAAAAAACTTAATGTAGCCAGGCGTGGTGGCGCACGCCTTTAATCCTAGCACTTGGGAGGCAGAGGCAGGCGGATCTTTGTGAGTTCAAGGCCAGCCTGGTCTACAGAGTGAGTTCCAGGACAGCTGGGGCTACAGGGAGACCCTGTCTCGAAAAAGACCAAAAAAACAAAAAAAAAAAAAACCTTAATGTATTTTGAGTTGACTTTTGTACTTGTGAGAGATACAGGTCTAATTTCATTTTCTGCTCTGTGGATATTTAATTTTCACCATATGACTTATTGAAGAGAACTTTTTTTCCCCCAATGTGTATTCTTTTTTTGTCATTGTTGTTATTTGCTTGTTTAAAAAAATATTGTGCTTTTGTACATTTCATACAACTTTTTTTTTTATGTGTATGAATGTACTGTCTGCATGCAGGTCTGTGCACCCATGTCGTGCAATGCTGTGGAGGTCAGAGAGGGTGCTGGATTCCCCTGAACTGGAGTTAAGGTGGTTCTCCACCCATGTGGATGCTGGGGATCGAACTCGGGTTCTCTGCCAGAGCGTTGGTGCTCTTACACCGCTAGGCCATCTCTCCAGCCCTTGTTTTTGCTTGTTTAAAAAATATTTGCTTTTGTACATTTCATACAACTTTTTTTGTGTGTCTTTTTGAGACAGGGTTTCCCTGTAGTCCCAGCTATCCTGGAATTCTCTATGTAGAATAGGCTGGCCTTGAACTTACGGAGATCCACCTGCCTCTGCCTCTGCCTCCCAGGTGCTAGGATTAAAGGCATGCACCATCATGCCTGCCTGTACATTTCTTAATCAAATTTAGACCCTCTCCCCCATCCATTCACTCCCAACCTCCCCACCAGACTTCATGGACTCAGCCATACGTGTTAAGTCCTATCTAGTCAAGCATTTGTTTTATTTGGGACAAGGTTTCTATAGACCATGCTGTCCAGGAACTTACTATATAGACTAAGCTGGCCTCAAAACTGCCGATATCTTCCTGTCTCTGACTCCCAAGTACTGGGATTACAGGCACGAACCACCACGCCTGGCTCCAACACATGTTCTCAGTGCCTTTATTGAAGGATTTTTTTGTTGAAGATCTTGCCTGTGATTTTCTTTTGTTGTTGTTTTTGTGTCCTTATCTGATTTGTGTATCAAGACAATGCTAGTTTTGAAGATTAATGTGCTTGAACTATAAGATGTCTTGGGCACTCTTGGTTAAGCTATAGTTCAGTGGTCATCTTTGTTTTGTATGTTTGAGACAGGGTCTCCCTGTGGCCCCAGCCTGCCTGGAATTTGCTACATAGACCAGGCTGATCTCAATCTCACAGAGAGATCTGCCTGCCTCTGCCCTCCACATGCTGGGTGACTGGTCATCTTTGACTTTCCTATATCTAAACATTTGTATCATTCTCTAGGTTTGGGAAGTTCTCTGTTAGGTTTTTTTTTGAGAGCATTTCCCTATAGCCTCGCGGCTGGAACTCACAGAGATCCACCCGCCTCTGCCCTCCCGAGTGCTCGGATTAAAAGCGTGCATTACTACGCCCAGCTTAAAGATGGTTCTTGGCCACCATGTGTGCGTGCTGGAATTTAATCTGGGTCCACTGCAAAAGCAGTTGGTTGCTCTAACCACTGAGCCATCTCGCCAGCCCAACCATTTTTTTTTTTAAAAAAGATTTTTTGCTTTTATGTGTGTGGTGTGGTATGCTGTAATGTAACTAGTATGTGTGAGTTGCAACCAGGGAAGCCAGAAGACAGGTGAGTTTACAGGTTGTTGTAAGCCGCGCATGACCTGGGGTCTGGAACCTAGAATTGGGTGTCATCTGCAGGAACCTACCTGCTCTTACCGGTCTGCAGCCAGCGCATCAGCCTGGTATAGAGGGTTTAAAAAACTTCTTCCCACTTCGTTATACAGAAGTCCTTCTTGATCACAACAATTTGAATATTTACTCTTTTATACTATCTCAAAATTCATACAAGAGTTCTTTGTCTTTAAAGACAAAGAGTTCTCCTCTTTGTCTTTAATTCTTTCAATTCTTCCTTTTTTTTTTTGTGTCTTTTTGAGACAGGGTTTCCCTGTAGCCCCAGCTGTCCTGGAACTCACTCTGTAGACCAGGCTGGCCTTGAACTCACAGAGATCCGCCTGCCTCTGCCTCCCAAGTGGTAGGATTAAAGGTGTGCGCCACCATGCCCGGCTCAATTCTTCCTTTTTATTCTGTATTTTCATATAGCCGTCTTATTTCTTTTGTTTGCTCTGTTCTGGTGTTGATGACTTCTATCACACTTAAAATTTTGCTGAGTGTATATTTCAATTCAAAGATTGGTTTGTCAACATATAAGAAGAAGGCCTGTGTGGCCATGTATGTTGTGCTACTGTTCACAAGAGCCAAGTCATGAATCAATCCTGGTGTCCATCAGTGGATGAATGGGTAATAAAATGTGGTACACACACACACACACACACACACACACACACAGAATAAATAAATAAATAAGGGGCTGGAGAGATGGCTCAGTGGTTAAGAGCACCAACTGCTCTTGCAGAGGACCAGGGTTCAATTCCCAGCACCCACATGGCAGCTAAGAACTATCTTTAAACTGGGCATGGTGGTGCATGTCTTTAATCCTAGCACTCGGGAAGCAGAGACAGATGGATCTCTGTGAGTTCAAGGCCAGCCTGGTCTACAGAGTGAGTTCCAGGCCAGCTGGGACTGTAGGGAGACCCTGTCTCAAAAAATAAAAAAATAAAAAATAAAAAAATAAAAAAATAAATAAATAAATAAGACATGAGTTGGGCACGGTAGCACATGCCTTTAATCCCACCATTTGGGAAGCAGAGCATCTCTGTGAGTTCCAGGCCAGCCTGCTCTGGATAGTAAGATCCTGTTTCAAAGGACAAACCAATGGCTGGAGAGATTAGTGGTTAAAAGCACTGGATGCTCTTGTAGGGGACCCAGGTTCAGATCCTAGTGCCCATGTGCTGCTGACAAACATCCGTAACTCCAGTTTCAGGGGATCTGACATCCTCTCTCACATCCGTGGGCATTGCACAACAGGGGTGCACTAACATACAAGCAAATACCACACTCATAGGTATAAAAATAAAAATAAAAAATTTAAAAAACAGAACAAAAAACAATCCAAACCAAACCAAACTAACACCAATACCTATGACAGTAAAGGGGGAACTATTTGGGAAGAAGAAAGAAGTGGAGAGAATAAAGAGGGTAATGAAACCAAAATATGCATGCATGAAAACCACACTGAAATATTAATATACACTAATGAAAACTTGTTGTTTGGTTTTTAAATCACTTCCATCTCATTGTTATGTTTCTCAGAGGATCAAAATATGTCTTTGTGTTTTCTTCTAGGTCACTGTTTCTTTAAAACATTCGTGTGTGTGTGTGTGTGTGTGTGTGTGTGTGTGTGTGTGAGACAGGGTCTCCTGTAGCCCCAGCTGGCCTGGAACTTGGTCTGGAGACCAGGCTGGCCTTGAACTCACAGAGATCTGCCTGCCTCTGCCTCCCAAGTGCTGGGATTAAAGAAATGTGCCACCATGCCCGACAAAACATGTTTTTTTTTTTTTAATTTTTATTATTTTTATTTTATGTTATGTGTACAAGTGTATTGCTTGCATGTAGGTAGGTAGGTGCACCTGTGTTGTGCGATGCCCATGGAGGTCAGAAGAGGGCATTGGATCTCCTGGAACTGGAGTTATAGACAGTTGTTTGCCACCATGTAGGTGCTAGGAATCAAATCCCAGTCCTCTACAAGAGCAGTCAGTGCTCTTAACTGGTGAGACATGTCTCCAGTCCCTAAAATATGTGCTGTAAATTCTGCGGCTGAAGGTTCTCCCCTGCTGATTACTGCCTGGTTAGTTTCTGCTGCCTGATGAGGTGAGGTGAGAGCTCCTAGAGACTCTTGAAGCGTGTTGGTGGGAGATGTCATCTGGGTACTGAAGAGTTAGGTCTCCTAATCTGGCTTTGTCTGTGGCTGTCTTCCCAGAAATTCTAAGTGGGCAGCTAATTTTCTGAATCTGCAGTAATTTCCACTGTGTCAGCAATGGATGGCACTCAGCTTGATTTGCCAGGAGCCTGCTAGTATGTTATTACTGTTTCAGTAATAGAGGGGAACCCAAATATGGTATGTTGTTCATAAAGAACCAGAATAGTATTTAGAAAGAGTAGTCTGGGCTGGAGAGATGGCCTAGCAGTTAGGAGCACCGACCGCTCTTGCAGAGGACCCGGGTTCGATCCCCAGCACCCACATGGCGGCTGAGAACCATTTGTAACTCCAATTCCAGGAGAACTCCAGTTCCAGGGGAATCCGACACCCTCTTCTGACCTCTGCGGCATTGCACAACACGGGTGCACAGACCTACATGCAGACAGTACATTCATACACATACAGAAATAAATAAAATTAAAAAAAAATTAAAAAAAAAAAAAAAGAAGGGAGAGCCGGGAGTGGTGGCGCACGCCTTTAATCCCAGCACTCGGGAGGCAGAGGCAGGTGGATCTCTGTGAGTTCAAGGCCAGCCTGGTCTAAAGAGCCAGTTCCAGGACAGCTGGGGCTACAGGGAGACCCTGTCTCAAATAGAAAAAAAAAAAAAAAAGAAAGAGTAGTCTGTCTCCACACCTTTTCCAGATGGCTGGGAATAAGTCTGTAGTCAAGCACTGTGAGATTCCACCTGGATCTGGGCAGAGTCACATGAAAGGACTGTCCCCAAGCTCCTGTATAATATCTGTGACCACCAATGCTACAAGTCTGTGCCATACATTGGGCCTACAGGTTGCCACGACCAAACACAGCAAGGCCCACTCTTCTCTAGGCTGCCTGTTGCTGAGCTCGACTCTGCAGGAGTGTTGCCAACAGCCACAGGTGATACAAAAACACTAGGGCCACCTGTCTGCTTCTAGCATTGGTGCTGCTCTAGAAGGCACGCGTGGGGTGGGAGGCCATCAGGATCGTCCCAGTGTTGGGTTTCACTAGCCCAGCATTAAGTTCCAGGACAAGCTGTATGTTTACTTCTTGGTCGTATCCTTCTCAAATGGGGTCTTGAACTATACCATGTCACCTGAGGCTAGAGTAAAGGTGTCAAGGACTGTCCCTTGGCCAACTAGGCTGATGCTCAGCTAGGACTGGCCTGAGTCTCACAAACGAAAGACCAGACTGGTGTCAGGGGTGCACTGAGACCCACACCACAGCTGGTGATGGTGCAGGCTGAAACATGAGACTGTCACACAGAGCTGCAAGTCTGTTACTCAAGAAATTCTAGAGCCCTGTCTGTGAGCATTGTTCTGGGGATAACTGTAGTACTTCAGGTAGGTTGGATAGGTAGCCACTAAGACTGATGCTAAGGTGGGCCAAACCTAAGTCTCATTGCTGCAGAGTCCTGTAGTCTTCTGAGGTAGGCAGATGTGGGAAGATCCAGTTTGAACTGGGGGCTAGTTTTCAGCTAACATCCCTCAGGGCACAACGTGGAACTCATAGGGTTCTTCTGACCCCGCCCCATGAGGGAGCAACTCATGGCCCAAGCAGGACAGCAGCATACAGGGGCATGAGACTAGGGTCTGCAATTGGCTCTGAGACATGACATTTTTCTTATAAAAGTAACTCTCGGTTACAACAGGATAGTTGAAGGTCTCTGCTGCTCTCTGAGCTTCGCCATGCCGCCCAAGGACGACAAGAAGAAGGATGTGGGAAAGTTGGCCAAGAAAGACAAAGACCCCATGAACAAGTCTGGGGGCAAGGCCAAGAAGAAGAAGTGGTCCAAAGGCAAAGTTCAGGACAAACTCAACAACCTAGTCCTGTTTGACAAAGCTACGTTTGACAAACTGTAAGGAAGCTCCCAACTATAAACTTATTACCCCAGCTGTGGTCTCTGAGAGACTGAAGATTGGCGGTTCCCTGGCCAGGGCAGCCCTCAGGAACTCCTCAGTAAAGTACTTATTAAACTGGTTTAAAGCACAGAGCCCAAGTAATTTACACCAGGAACACAAAGGGTGGAGACGCCCCAGCTGCTGGCGGAGATGCCTGAAGAGGTTCAACTGACTGTACATTTGGAAAAATAAAATTTTATTAAATAAAAAAGAAAAGTGACTCTCAGGCTGGATAGATGGCTCATCAATTAAGAGTGCCGACTGCTCTTGCAGAGGACCAGGGTTCGATTCCCAGCACCCACATGGCAGCTAAGAACTGTCTTTAAGACAGGCGTGATGGCACATGCCTTTAATCCTAGCACTTGGGAGGCAGAGGCAGGTGGATCTCTGTGAGTTCCAGGCCAGCCTGGTCTATAGAGTGAGTTCCAGGCCAGCAAGGGCTATAGGGAGACCCTCAATCAAAAAAAAAAAAAAAAAAAAAGTGACTCGCAGCATACAGTGAATTGAATTTTCCATTACCATCATCACAGAATTCCCAGATCCGTTATTTTCCATGTGTGTGTAAATTAAGCCCAGCAGGCTTGTGTTTGAATGTTGAGTGCTGGGGGCAGTGGTTGGAATGGGGTCCTAGGATCCTCCTGTTGGACCACCAACCTGGAAAGAGAGTATTGAGTAGCCGGCTGGGTATTGGCTGGACAGAGGCTTGCAGGAAGCCAGTGGTCTGTGAAATCTGTCTCAGGGTGTAGTCAGTTCCCTGCAGATGTAATTTATGCAGCCATAATGGGGTGGTAGCTGGTGTCCCAAGGCCAAGGGTCTGTGTCCAGCAAGTATTCAGGGCAGACTAGGCTTTTAAAATTTTTTTTAATTATTTTTTAAATTTTATTTATTTTTGTATGTGTATGAATGTACTGCCTGCATGTAGGTTTGTGTACCCATGTCGGGCAATGCTGTGGAGGTCAGAAGAGGGTCTTGGATTCCCCCGGAACTGGAATTCTCCTGGAATAGGAGTTACAGACGGTTCTTAGCCGCCATGTGGGTGCTGGGGATCGAACCTGGGTCCTCTGCAAGAGCAGTCGGTGCTCTTACCCGCTAGGCTATCTCTCCAGCCCCAGGGCAGAAGTTCTTACAGCCAGCTGGCATGCTATGCCTTTGCGCCAGCTCCCATGAGAAGTCACTGCAGCTCCCCCACCCCCCTCTTCTTAATCCATCAGAGGATGGTATGCATCTCCAAGTGCAGGAGAATGTGAACCACAGGCAGATGTGCCTCAGACCCTCTGCACATCTGGAAATGATGCAGGCTGAGACCCACATCAGTCTCATCAGTGTACAGGTCTCCTGCTAATGTACCGATGCACCAGGGCAATTCTATAGCCTCTGGCCTGTGAACTCTGGCCCATGTATGGAATCTCATGTATTCCTGGGTATTAGGTCTCACCATGCAGAGGCTGCCACTCTGTTTCAAGACAAAGTTCTATGGACTACAGATGTAGCTCAGTTGGCGGAGTGCTTGCCTAGTGTGTGCACAGCCCCGGGCTTGATCCTTAGCAACGTACAGACCAGATGTGGTGATGCACACTTGTCATCTTGGCACTCAGGACTTAGAAACAAGAGAATTAGAAGTTCAAGGTCATCCTCAGAGTGAGTCCAAGTCTGACATGGGATATAAGAGACCTTGTCTCAACAAACAAGCACATATAGTTTGGAATATCCTTCACTGATTCAGAAATGCCCCTCACAGACTCCAGGTTTGATCATGTGGTAGCAGTGCTATTTAGGAGTCGTAGAATCTTTGGAATATGGCAGACACAGGCCATTAGGGGTGGCTTTTGAAGGTAACACCGGTTTCATGCATGCTCTGGCACAGGCACTCTACTTCCTGATCTGCCACCATGTGAGCAGTCTGCACCAGATGCTCCCACTGCCCTGGCTGCCCTGCCTCCTCTCTCCTGAGGGACTGATATCCCTGAAACCATGAGCCAAAATAAATTCTTCCCCCTTTTATTTTGTCAGGAATTTTGTCACAGTGAGGAGAAAAGTTAACTAATGCATGAACACTTTGAATCATCACTAAGTTACTTCACTATTTAGTACAATGTAAATAGTTGTTTCTTTTTTAGAGAATAATGACAAGAAAAAAAAGCACAGACTCAGTTTAAAAAAAAAATATTTATTGGTTGTTTTGGGACAGTAATCTAGTTTGTCTTCCATTGCTGTGACAAAACACTCTGACCAACACCAACTTGGGGAGGAAAGGGTTTATTCAGCTTACATCTCCTGGGTCACAGTTCATCACTTAGGGAGCCCAAGGCAGGAACTCAGGGCAGGAACCTGGAGGTAGTAGCTGAAGCACAAGCCATGGAGGAATGCTGTTCACTGGCTNTAAATTATTTTCTAATAAAAGGACTGAGGGTATAGCTCAATAGTAGACATTTGTCCAGCTGCTTAAAAAAAAACTCTGGACCCAGCTCCAGACCCCAAGATATCAATAGATAGGGTAAGTTAGGTTGGTAGATAAGACAGAGATGAAATTTTAGTTGTGTTTAATCACAAATAATAGAGTTTGTTTGTTTAAGGTGGATGGAGGGTAGACAGACGTTGCAGTCAACATAGGGCAGAAACACTCACAAACTAAGATGCCCAGATAGAACTGACTGAATAGTATGGAACAAACAATTATGATGAAGTCATATGAGGACTTAGAAGCACGTGTGGGGTCTGGAGATATGGCTTAATTGCTAGAGTGCTTACATAGGCCTGGTTTAAGTCCCACAAACCAAACCGCAACACGGTGGGTGTGACATTTCTGTAACCGCATTCTGGGACATGGAGAGAAGAGGATCAGATGTTCAAGGTTTTCCTCAGCCATAGTGAGTTCCGAAGCAAGCCTGAGATGACATGAGATCCTTTTTTGGTTCTTTTCCAGAGGGTCCTCTCTGTAGCCCCCAGCCTGTCCTGGAACTCACTCTGTAGACCAGCCTGACTTGAACTCACAAAGAACCCACCTGCCTCCTGCTCCCAAGTGCTAGGAAGTTAAAGAGGATGCGCCACACACCAGATAATCCTGTCTTTTTTTTTTTGAAAAGCGTGTATAGCAGGGTGTGGGCCAACACCACCTTTAATCCAGCAAACTTGGGACGGCAGCGCAGGCTCGCGCTGTGATTCAAGGCAGCCTGGGTGATATAAGTAGTTCCAGCTGGACTAAAAGGTAAGAGACCCTGTCTCAAAAGACGCAACAAAAATGCATGTATAATGATCAGGCCATCAAGGCCAACCAGAACAAAATACTTGTTAACCAATTATTTTTAAATTAATGTAATAATTGTATTTTGACAGTATTGATTTTGTTAATTAGAGTACGGGGCCACTGTATAACCCGGGGCTGACGCCTAGAACCCAGTGATCTTCCTGCCTCAACTTTTCCAACTGCCCTGTGATTGTGGATGCACATCACCACACATAGCTTAAACCTAAATTGGCTTAAATTCATTTTCTTCTCTCAGGATTCTGAACTTTTATACCCAGCCTGAACCACCATATCTACCCTCTGTAAGGGCCTCTCTAAGAATAGGCTTGCTCCAGGCTAAAGCATTCTCTATCTACCAACAATCAAGCCACTTTCACTCAGCTTCGCCTGAGTCACATAGTATTCCCTTGTTTCCTATTGCACTGACCCTTTCCAGATGTTCTCCCTAACGATTAGACTCATTTATTTCATATGTGATAATAGAGAAAAGTGTGGGATATATATACATATACACAACTTGGGCAGCCTTAAAAATAGACCCAGGGAAGAAGCCTGGGGTCACAATCCGTTCACCATGCCTGGGGCTCTCTAGGTTTAATCTGAGTACCAAGAAAAGGAGAGGGCAAGAGAGAAGAAATAAGATTTTTAAAAAGTTCATTTTTATTTTTATTTTATCTGTATGACTGTACTGTCCTGTGTGTGTGTAGTTGTGCAGTGCCCTGGAACTGGAGTTACATAGTTGACTGTTGTAGCCTGCCATGGTGGGTGCTGGAAGCGAACCAAGGGCCTCTGCAAGTGGAAGCAGGCTCCTCACATCTGAGCCATCTCTCCAGCACCAATAAGGTTTTGTTTGTTGTTTGGTTTGGTTTGTTTTAAGAAAAGAAATATTTAAGGGGCTTGAGAGATGGGCCTAAGCAGTTAAGAGCGCCGACCGCTCCTACAGAGGACACACGGGTTCGATCCCCATCACCCACATTGCAGCGAGAGCCGTCTTAAACTCCAATTCTCAGGAGACTCCAGTTTCCAGAGGAATCCGACAACCCTCTTCCTGACTCACGAGGCATTGCAATACAGACGGGTGCACAAACTTGCATTGCAGACAGTACATTCATACCCATGCACAGAAAAAAATAAATAAAAAAAATTTTTCAAGGGAAAGAATATTTAAAAAGAGATAGAGGGAAAGATCAGAAACAATGAATTGACAAAAGAAAACAACACCCCCACAACGAAATTGGTCAGGGTAGATTTAGGAGGCCTGTAATCCCAGTACTTATAGAGGCAGAAGATCAAAATATCCAAGGTCATCTTTGGCTATCCTAGCAAGTTAAAAACACTCATACATAAAAATATAAAAATAAAATAAATTCAAAATATTAAAAGAAATAGCTGGCATGGTAGACTTGGCTTCTAATCCAGCAACTTGGGGAAGCATAGGGCAGTCAGATCTCTGGAAAGTGTTAAGGCACCTGATTTAACATAGCAAGTTCTAGCCAGTCTGGGACTACAAGAAAACCCTATTCAAAAAAAAAATTCTAAATAGCCGGTTGAATGAGTGTCCCCCGTAGGCTTTTAAGTATTTCAGAACATTTTGTCTCCAGTATTGGTGGCAACTGTTCTTGGAGGTCTTGAAATGTGGCAATGCTAGAGGGAACAGTTAAATAGTTATTTGGGGAGAGGCTTAGTGAGTTTAACAAGCCTTGCCCATACTCTGGTCCTCTTTGCCTTCCTGTGCTCATTGCAAAGATGTGACCCTCGGCTTGCTGCTCCACTACCAGGACCATGCCTCCCGCCACAATGGACTCTAATTCCTCCAGAACCGTCAATCGTAGCTCAAATAAACTCTTACTTTATAAGTTCCTTGGTCATGTGTTTTATCACAGCAACAGAAAAGTGACTATACACCATGGCATGGGTGTCACAATGCTGTTAATCCCAAAGATTTGGGGAGGCAAGAGGCAGGCGGGGTCATCTGTGAGTTCAAAGGCCAGCCTGTCTACAGACCAAGTTCCAGACCAGCTGGGGCACAGGGAAGCACCCTGTCTCAAGTCAATGAAAATAAATAAAAATTTAATCTAAAATGAGGGGGACTGGAAAGGCTGACTCGTAGTTAGAGTGCTGTAATTTGAAATCCCCAACACCCACATTAACACTGCTCACAGCAGCTTTGACTGCAGCAAGCACTGCACTCAGGCACACATAAGCACGCATAATTAAAACATAATCAAATAACAAAAAGTTTCAAATATAAACAAAATAAACTACCTCTACATATAGATATAGTCCCTTTATGTTCATACACACTGAGATCAAAAGATGGATTTAGATGTATCAGGCTGACTAATGTCCTTGAAACCTCCAGAATATCCAGGACCAATCAGTAGAACCTATGTGGTTGTCTTACATAGTAAAAAGGACTTCAAAACGAAGATGGTCTGTGTCCTGAGCTGGGGAGGTGATCCTAAATTATTCAGTGGACTGTAAGTAATCAGGAGTGTCCTCACAAGAACACAGGGAGGTGGTTTCATCAATAGATTACACGATACTGGACACTAGGGATGCCGTGACACACTTTATAGATGGAGAAAGGTGTGTAAGCCACATGTACAGGGAGCCACTGTTGCTCAAAGCCCCCAGAAGCAATAGCCTTTACAACACTTAGGCTTGAATTTTCCCTGCTTTAAGCCATGGATTGATGGCAGCTTGTTACACAAAGCAGCCCAGAGGAAACAAAAGCAAAACTGTGAACACTGTTGAAAAGATCAAGGGTCTTCTACCAAGTGAAGCAGGCAGCGAAGCAGAGCATCTGTACAATACGATTCTATCCATGAAAGACAACTAACTAACTAAATCCGTTTGCGTGTGCCAGTAAATTTACACTTGCTTGTATTTATATAGAAAAAAAAGATTAAGGCAACCAAATATACTGGTGCACCCCATAATTCCAACACTTGGAAGGCAAAAAAGGAGAATCCTGTCAGGGGATACCACAGGGAGTTTGGGTTCAGCCTGTGCACCACACGTGATAACTCGCATCTCAAGAAGAAAAAAAATCAAAGCTTTGTGGGTGGTAGCACATGCCTGTAAATCCGCAGCACTCAGGAGTCCAGAAGATAAGCTTAATGATAGTCTGGTCTACTATAATAGTTCGCAGGATAGCCAGAGCTGCATAGTGAGACTCTGTACCTCGGGGGGAGATAAGTGGAAGAGAACATTTCCGGGCTTTTGAAAATGGTAAATCGGGCAGTGTTCAGGATTGGGAGCTTGAATAGGAGGAGAAATTGCTCCTCATCTTTATTCTGTCTTCCTCTGGCATAGTACTACTATTCAAATTTTGACACAAAAATCAGGGGCGTAGAGAGAAGGCTCAGTGGTTTAAGAGTGCCGACTGCTCTTGCACAGGACCCGGGTTTGATTCCCACACCCAATAAGACAGCTAGAAAACGCCATTGTTTAAAGCCAGGTGTGGAGGCACATGCCTTTAAGTCCTAGCACTCAGGAGACAGAGGCAGGCAGATCTCTGTGAGTTGACAAGCCAGCCTGGTCTACAGAGTGGGTTTCACAGCCCAGCTGGAGCTACAGGAACCGCACTGTCTCAAAAGAAAAAACAAAAAATCAAAGCATTTTTCAGTTTGGTCACACTAACTTTCATTTACAACATGTTAGGTTCAACATCATCTACCCCATGGGAAAGTGGGGGCAGAAAATACAGTCAACCACTAATGACTGCCGAGGTTACAACATTGTATGTCTTTGTTTTTTTTTTTTTTTTGGTCTTTTGGAGACAGGGTCTTCCTGTAACGCCCAGCTGTCCTGGAACTCACTCTGGTAACCAGGCTGGCCCGTTGAAACTCACAAATGATCCGCCTGCCTCTACTCCCGAGTGCTAGGATTAACAGGCGTGCGCCACCACGCCCAGCTAACAGTTGTTGTCTTTTCTAAACCAAGGTACCCTCACCCAGAAACAGCCATAGGAATACGTTCTAGCTTAGCTCCCCAAATGAGCCAACCCCTTTACTGAAGAGTATTGATGCAGCCTGCATTATTTTTGGCCTCAGGATTAAAATATATTGAGTGGATCTCTGGCCACTAATCCACAGAGGGAATTTACTGGGGGGAAAAATTAAGAGGTTGGGAATTTTGAACACAAAACTTCACTTCTTACAAGTCCAAATAACAAAACAAATAAAAGCTATCACATAAACCACCTTCCTAATCCAGACACATCAAGTTATTGAATGTGTCGAACACCCCAATTTTCTGTTTGGCTTCCGTATACCTTGCTTGTTATAACTTGTGGTTTCTGTGGGTCAGAAGTTTAGGAAGATGTGGGCTGAATGATTCTGCGCCCTAGCTCTCTGCAGTCAATAGCCCAGGTAGCTGAAGCAGAAGGCAGCGGGGTGGAGTGAGAGATTAGGGACAACCAATCGGCAAGGAACTCCATCTGCTCCGTTCTGGGGCTCTCCAGGTGATCTCCTCGTATCCTGACGACTTCAAGGCATTTGGTCTGCTTACTTGACAGGTGTCTATCACAGACCAGGGTCAAAGCCTGAGAGAAAAAATCAAATCATCTTGTCAGTGTCCTTTAACCAGAGACCACCACAAAATCTCTTTCTAATCAGAATTTTTGTTGTTTTTGCTGTTCTGGACATTGAACCTAGGGCATGATACAGGCCAGGCAAGCACTGTCACATGTCACCCCTCTTTTCTTGATATTTTATTTAGGGTGGGAGAGACGGCTGAGCAGTTAAGAGACTGGCGGCTCTTCAGAGACCCGGGTTTGATTCTCAGCAGGCACATGGTAGCTAACAACCTAAATGCATGCAATGTGTGTTGTGAAGTGCCCGAGGAGGTCAGAAGAAGCACGGATCCCTGGAACTGGAGATAGATCCAGACGTTGTTTTACAGAGGCAGCCGGTGCTCTTAACCACTGAGCCATCTCTCTCCAGCTCCCCTCATTTACTTTTTATTTTTGAGACCTGGTCTCACTTTGTTGCCCTTGTTGCATAGAAGCTTCCTCCTAATTGAAACATTCCCTCCAGAAGGAGGGAGGGGCGCCTGAGATTCAGGAAGTAAACAAAATGTCACGTGTCTCAGCAGAAACTTGAAAGATTTTTCTCTTGAAGGTTCCTCTCCAGCTTTAAAGCAGAATTTGCAGGGAGATTTCCTGAACCTGTTATCTCAGCCTGCAAGCTGTGCAGCGGTCCCTCTGCAGCCTTCCTGAGGTGGCACCCTTGGGAGTGGGCTTTCTCAGTGAAGCGGCTGCTTTTGAGTGAGTCATCTCGGCTCCTGTACATAACCCCTCACCCACACTGTCGGTTAGCGACCCCAAGGTGAAAATCATTGGTTCACCAAGGCTCTGGTTTACTTAAGCTGTCTTGGGGTAGATGGTATGTTCTGACTCCGCAGAAAATGTCTGGTATACAACAGCCCTGGAACTCGGGATGTTCATGCCTCACTCCCCAAATAGCTGGGATTACAGGCCTATGCCACTAGACCTAGTATATTTCTTTTTAAATATGAACGTGTAGTGTGTGTGTGTGGTGTGTGTGTGTGGTGTGGTGTGTGTTTATGTGACGTAGTGGAAAAAAAAGCATAGGATCAACATACGTAACTTTAAAAGGAGCAGGCATGGGCTGTTGAGATGGCACAAAGGGTGGCAGTTCCCACTCTGTAATGCAAGCCTGACAACCAGAGTTTGATCCCTGAACCCACATAACACGGAAGACAAGGATAAGTCCACACCAATGTTGTTCTCTGATCTCCATATGGGTGAGGTGGCATGCATCTACTACATAATACACACAATAATCATTACAAAATGATGCTATAATGGTTAGCTTTAACTATCAAACTCACCCAACCTGGAGTCAGTTACCTGGGGAGAATCTCAGTGAGGAACTGCCTACATTGGCTGCCTGTGGCTATGTCTGAAGGGGCTCATCTTCATTAAATTAAGTGATATGGAAAGACCCAACCCACCATAGGCAGAGCCGTTCCCTAAGCAGGGGTGCTGGACTATATTTCCTGAGCAGTAGCGCTGAGCAAGCAAGTGAGCATGCATGCGTGCATTTCTCCTGCTCTTGACTGTGGATGGAATGTCACTGGCTGTTCCAAGTTCCTGCCTGGCATCCCCACAGTGATGGGCTGGTGACCTGGAATTGTAAACGATATAAACCCCTTGTCCTCTAAGTTGCTTTTTTTGGTCTGCCTCCGAGTGCTAGGATTAAAGGTTTTTTTTTGATTTTTTTTTTTTTTTATCACAGCAATAGAAATGGAATTAGGACAGCAGGCACCCAGAAAGCAAAAAACAAATGTATTTGGAACTCAAAAACCAGTTTTTTGCAGCTATGATGTTGTCCCCCTTGCAAATGTTATATTTTACATAAATACAAAAAAAATTAAAAGGTGCATTTATATGTCAATGATGATGTATGCAGTTAGATGTAGATTTCTTCTTACAGTAAGAGCAGGCAATCACGAAGGAGCCATGGATGTCTTCAGAGGGTAATTAGAAAGAACTAAGTACAGTCGGCCCTCTGACCTCATGAGTTCTACATCCCTGTATTCAGCTAACCATGTATCAAATACAATTCTTTTAGTACTAATATTTAATATTAAAATATCTTTGTATCTTGTCTTTTTGTTTTTTTTTTTTTTTTCTTTTTTGCTATTTTTGAGACAGCTATTTTGAACGGGTCTCCCTTTAGGCCTCAGCTAGCCTGGAGCTTGCTCCTGAAGACCAGGATGGCCTTGAACTCACAGAGATCCCTTGCCTCTGCCTCCGGCCAGTCTCCAAAAAAAAGTGTGCACCAACACCTTTCCTAATATATATATTATGTTTATTTTGTGCATATGAGTGTATTGCCTGTGTGTGTGTATGTAAGTGCACCTGGGTCCTTCAATACCCATGGAGGCCAGAAGAGGGCATAGGATCCCCTGGAACTGGAGTTACAGACAATTGTTAGCCATCATGTGGATGCTGGAAATCAAACCTGGTCCTCTGCAGGAGCAGCCAGTGCTCTTAAAAACTGAGTCAGCTCTCCAGCCCCCCAAATATACTTGTTTTAAAAAACTGAGTCTGAAAAAATAAATAAATAAAAATAAATAATAAAAAAAAAGATAGGCCGGGCATGGTGGCGCACGCCTTTAATCCTAGCACTTGGGAGGCAGAGGCAGGCGGATCTTTGTGAGTTCAAGGCCAGCCTGGTCTACAGAGTGAGTTCCAGGATAGCTGAGACTACAGGGAGACCCTGTCTCAAAAAGACAAAAAAAAAAAAAAACTGAGTCTGGGGGCTGGAGAGATGCCTCAGTAGTTAAGAGCACTGACTGCTCTTGCAGAGGATCCAGGTTTGATTCCCAGCACCTACATGGCAGCTAAGAACTGTCTTTAACTCCAGTTCCAGGGGAATCTGACACCCTCTTCTGACCTCCGCAGCATTGTATGACAAGGGTGTACCTACCTACATGCAGACAGTACACTCATACACATAAAAAGTTAAAAAAAAAAAAAAAAACTGAGTCTGAGCTGGGCGTGGTGGTGCGCATCTTTAATCCCAGCTCTTGGGAGGTAGAGGCAGGCAAATCTTTGTCAGTTCAAGGCCAGCCTAGTCTACATAGTGAGTTCCAGGCCGGCTGGGGCTACAGGGAGATCCTGTCTGTGCTGGATAGCTTTAGTGTCAACTTGACACACCTGGGTTGAGGGAGCCTCAATTGGAGAATTGGCTCCATTGGACTGGCCTGTGGCCACATCTGTGGAGTACTGTCTTGATGGCCAAGCAGTGTGGAAGGGCCCAGCCCACAATGAGTGGTGCCCCCCTGGGCAGGTGGTTGTGTATGGTATAAGAAGGCAGGCTGGGCATGAGCCAGAGGAGCGAGCAAGGAAGCGAGCCAGGAACCAGCTTCCTCCATGGCTTGTGCTTCAGCTACTACCTCCAGGTTCCTGCCCTGAGTTCCTGCCTGGGCCTCCCTAAGTGATGAACTGTGACCCAGGAGATGTAAGCTGAATAACCCTTTCCTCCCCAAGTTGGTGTTGGTCAGAGTGTTTTGTCACAGATGGAAGACAAACTAGATTACTGTCCCAAACAACCCAATAAATATTTTTTTTTAATGATTTGCTTTTTTTTTCTTGTCATTATTCTCTAAAAAAGAAACAACTATTTACATTGTACTAAATAGTGAAGTAACTTAGTGATGATGTCAAAGTGTTCATGCATTAGTTAACTTTTCTCCTCACTTGACAAAATTCCTGACAAAATAAAAGGGGGAAGAATTTATTTGCTCATGGTTCAGGGATATCAGTCCCTCAGGAGCGAGGAGCAGGGCAGCCAGGGCAGTGGGAGCATCTGGTGCAGACTGCTCACATGGTGGCAGATCAGGAAGTAGAGTGCCTGTGCCAGAGCATGCATGAAACCGGTGTTACCTTCAAAAGCCACCCCTAATGGCCTGTGTCTGCCATATTCCAAAGATTCTACGACTCCTAAATAGCACTGCTACCACATGATCAAACCTGGAGTCTGTGAGGGGCATTTCTGAATCAGTGAAGGATATTCCAAACTATATGTGCTTGTTTGTTGAGACAAGGATCTCTTATATCCCATGTCGAGATTGGACTCACTCTGAGGATGACTTGAACTTCTAATTCTCTTGTTTCTAAGTCCTGAGTGCCAAGATTGACAAATGTGTGCATCACCACATCTGGTCTGTATGTTGCTAAGGATCAAGCCCGGGGCTGTTCACACACTGCCAAGCAACTCCGCAACTTGAGCTACATCTGTAGTCCATAGAACTTTGTCTTGAAACAGAGTGGCAGCCTCTGCATGGTGAGACCTAATACCCAGGAATACATGAGATTCCATACATGGGCCAGAGTTCACAGGCCAGAGGCTATAGAATTGCCCTGGTGCATCGGTACATTAGCAGGAGACCTGTACACTGATGAGACTGATGTGGGTCTCAGCCTGCATCATTTCCAGATGTGCAGAGGGTCTGAGGCACATCTGCCTGTGGTTCACATTCTCCTGCACTTGGAGATGCATACCATCCTCTGATGGATTAAGAAGAGGGGGGTGGGGGAGTGCAGTGACTTCTCATGGGAGCTGGCGCAAAGGCATAGCATGCCAGCTGGCTGTAAGAACTTCTGCCCTGGGGCTGGAGAGATAGCCTCGCGGGTAAGAGCACCGACTGCTTCTTGCAGAGGGACCCAGGTTCGATCCCCAGCAGCCACCATGGCGGTAAGAACCGTCTGTACTCCTATTCCAGGAGAATTCCAGTTCCGGGGGAATCCAAGGCCCTCTTTGACCTCCACCAGCATTGCCGACAGGGGTAACACAAACCACATGCAGCAGGTCATTCATACACATACAAAAATAATAAAATTAAAAAATATTAAAAAAAATTTAAAGCCTAGTCTGCCCTGAATACTTGCTGGACACAGACCCTTGGCCTTGAGGACGCCAGCCACCCCATTATGGCCACATAAATTCCATCTGCAGAGACTGACTACACCCTGAGACAGTTTCACAGACCACTGGTGGCCTCCTGAAGCCTCTGTCCAGCCAATACCCAGCCGGCTACTCAATACTCTCTTTCCAGGTTGGTGGTCCAACAGGAGGATCCTAGGACCCCATTCCAACCACTGCCCAGCACTCAACATTCAAACCACGCCTGCTGGGCTTAATTTACACACACATGGAAAATAACGGATTGGGAATTCTGTGAATGGTAATGGAAAATTCAATTCACTGTATGCTGCGAGTCACTTTTTTTTTTTTTTTTTTTTGATGGGGTCTCCCTATAACCCTTGCTGGCCTGGAACTCACTCTTAGGACCAGGCTGGCCTGGAACTCACAAGAGTCCACCTGCCTCCTGCCTCCAAGTTGTAGGATTAAAGCATGTGCCATCACGCCTGTCTTAAAGACACAGGCTCATGCCGTGGGGTGCTGGGAAGTCGAAACGGCTCTGCAAGAGGCAGTCGCACCTTAATTGAGGAGCATCTATCCAGCCTGAGAGTCACTTTCTTTTATTAATAAAAATTATTTTTTCCAAATGTACAGTCAGTTGAACCTCTTCAGGCATCTTCGCCAGCAGCTGGGGCGTCTCCACCCTTTGTGTTCCTGGTGTAATTACTTGGCTCTGTGCTTTGAAACCAGTTTAGATAAGTCCTTTACTAGGAGTTCCTGAGGGCTGCCCTGGCCAGGGAACCGCCAATCTTCAGTCTCTCAGAGACCACAGCTGGGGTAATAAGTTTATAGTTGGGAGCTTCCTTACAGTTTGTCAAACGTAGCTTTGTCAAACAGGACTAGGTTGTTGAGTTTGTCCCGAACTTTGCCTTTGGACCACTTCTTCTTCTTGGCCTTGCCCCCAGACTTGTTCATGGGGTCTTTGTCTTTCTTGGCCAACTTTCCCACATCCTTCTTCTTGTCGTCCTTGGGCGGCATGGCGAAGCTCAGAGAGCAGCAGAGGCCTTCAACTATCCTGTTGTAACGCGAGTTACTTTTATAAGGAAAAATTTCAGTGTTCAGAGCCAATTGCAGACCCTAGTCTCATGCCCCTGTATGCTGCTGTCCTGCTTGGGCCATGAGTTGCTCCCTCAGTGGGGCGGGGTCAGAAGAACCCTATGAGTTCCACTGTTTTGCCCTGAGGGTGTTAGCTGAAACTAGTCCCCAGTTCAAACTGGATCTTCCCACATCTGCCTCCCCAGAAGACTACAGACTCTGCAGCAATGAGACTTAGGTTTGGCCCACCTTAGCATCAGTCTTAGTGGCTACCTATCCAACCTACTGAAGTACTACAGTTATCCCCAGAACAATGCTCACAGACAGGGCTCTAGAATTTCTTGAGTAACAGACTTGCAGCTCTGTGTGACAGTCTCATGTTTCAGCCTGCACCATCACCAGCTGTGGTGTGGGTCTCAGTGCACCCCTGACACCAGTCTGGTCTTTCGTTTGTGAGACTCAGGCCAGTCCTAGCTGAGCATCAGCCTAGTTGGCCAAGGGACAGTCCTTGACACCTTTACTCTAGCCTCAGGTGACATGGTATAGTTCAAGACCCCATTTGAGAAGGATACGACCAAGAAGTAAACATACAGCTTGTCCTGGAACTTAATGCTGGGCTAGTGAAACCCAACACTGGGACCATCCTGATGGCCTCCCACCCCACGCGTGCCTTCTAGAGCAGCACCAATGCTAGAAGCAGACAGGTGGCCCTAGTGTTTTTGTATCACCTGTGGCTGTTGGCAACACTCCTGCAGAGTCGAGCTCAGCAACAGGCAGCCTAGAGAAGAGTGGGCCTTGCTGTGTTTGGTCGTGGCAACCTGTAGGCCCAATGTATGGCACAGACTTGTAGCATTGGTGGTCACAGATATTATACAGGAGCTTGGGGACAGTCCTTTCATGTGACTCTGCCCAGATCCAGGTGGAATCTCACAGTGCTTGACTACAGACTTATTCCCAGCCATCTGGAAAAGTGTGGAGACAGACTACTCTTTCTTTTTTTTTTTTTGGTTCTATTGAGACAGGGTCTCCCTGTAGCCCCAGCTGTCCTGAACTGGCTCTTTAGCCGGCTGGCCTTGAAATCACAGAGATCACCTGTCTCTCCTCCGAGTGCTGGGATTAAAGGCGTGCCCACCACTCCCGGTCTCCCCTTCTTTTTTTTTTTTTTTTAATTTTTTTAATTTTATTTATTTCTGTATGTGTTATGATAGTACTGTCTGCATGTAGGTCTGTGCAACCCGTGTGTGTGCAATGCCGCAGAGGTCAGAAGAGGGTTCGATTCCCCTGGAACTGGAGTATCCTGGAATTGGAGTTACAAATGGTTCTCAGCCGCCATGTGGGTGCTGGGGATCGAAACGGGTCCTCTGAAGAGCGGTCGGTGCTCCTAACTGCTAGGCCATCTCTCCAGCCCAGATCTACTTTCTAAATACTATTCTGGTTCTTTATGAACAACATACCATATTTGGGTTCCCCTCTATTACTGAAACAGTAATAACATACTAGCAGGCTCCTGGCAAATCAAGCTGAGTGCGCTCATCATTGCTGACACAGTGGAAATACTGCAGATTCAGAAAATTAGCTGCCACCTTAGATATTCTGGGAAGACAGCCACAGGACATATACGCCCAGATTAGCGAACCCTACACCCTCCTCCCCCCCCCCCCCTCTTAGCTTATACCCATTGATGGACCCACACTCCCCCACCACCCGCTTCAAGAGTCTCTAGGAGCTCTCACCTCACCTCATCAGGCAGCAGAAACTAACCAGGCAGTAATCAGCAGGGGAGAACCTTCAGCCGCAGAATTTACAGCACATATTTTAGGGACTGGAGACATGTCTCACCAGTTAAGAGCACTGACTGCTCTTGTAGAGGACTGGGATTTGATTTCCTAGCACTACATGGTGGCAAACAACTGTCTATAACTCCAGTTCCAGGAGATCAATGCCCTCTTCTAACCTCCATGGGCATTGCACAACACAGGTGCACACCTACTACTTACATGCAAGCAATACACTTGTACATAACATTAAACATAAAAAATATAAAAATTAAAAAAAAAAAACATGTTTTGGGTCGGGCATGGGTGGCACATTTCTTTAACTCCCAGCCACTTTAGGAGGGCACGAGGCCGGCAGATCTCTTGTGAGTGTCAAGGCAGCCTGGGTTCTCCCAGCCAAGTTCCAGGGCCAGCTGGCGGTACAGGTGACTCTGTCTCACACACACACACACACACCTACACACAACACCACACGAAGTTTTAAAGAAACAGTGACCTAGAAGAAAACACAAAAAGACATATTTGATCCTCGAGAGTTAAAAATAACAATAAGTATGGAAGTGTTAAACCAAAACAACAAGTTTTCCATAGGGTATATTAATATTTCAGTGATGTGGTGTCATGCTGATATTTGGTTCCACGCCCCCTTTATTCTCTCCACTTCGTTTTTCTTCCCCAAATAGTTCCCCCTTTACTTTCATAGGTGTTGGTGTTAGTTGGTTTGGTTTGGATTGTTTTTTGTTCTGTTTTTTAAATTTTTATTATTTATTTTTTATTACTATGAGTGTGGTTTGCTTGTATGTTAGTGACCCCTGTTGTGCAATGCCCACGGATGTGTAGAGAGGATGTCAGATCCCCTGACTGGAGTAAGATGTTTCAGTGACACATACAGTATACTGGAAACCATCTCCCTCAAGAGCACTCCAGTGCTTTTAACCACTAATCTCTCCAGCCATTGGTTTGTCCTTTTGAAACAGGATCTTACTATCGAGCGGTCTGCCTGGGAACTCACAGAGATGCTCTGCTTCCCAAATGGTGGGAATTAAAGGCTGCATCACCACCCCAAACTCATGTCTTATTTATTTTTTTATGTTATTATTTATTTTATTTAATTTTTTGAGACAGGGTCTCCCTACAGTCCCAAGCTGGCCTGGAACTCAATCTGTAGACCAGGCTGGCCTTGAACTCACAGGATCCATCGTCTCTCGGCTTCCCGAGTGCTAGGATTCGAAGACATGCACCACCATGCCCAGTTTTTAACGCTAAGATGATCTTAGCCTGCCATGTGGGTGCTAGGCATTGAACCCTGGTCCTCTGCAAAGGCAGTTGGATGCTCTTAACCACTGAGCCAATCTCCAGCCCCTATTTTTTTTATTCTGTGGTGCTGTGTGTGTGTGTGTGTGTGTGTGCTGTACCACATTATTACCCATCATCCACTGATGGACACCAGGATTGATTCATGACTTGGCTCTTGTGAACAGTAGCACAACATACATGGCCACACAGGCCTTCTTCTTATATGTTGACAAACCAATCTTTGAATACACTATTACACTCAGCAAAATTTAAGTGTGATAGTACTCCTCAACACCGACAGAACAGAGCAAACAAAAGAAATAAGACGGCTATATGAAAATACAGAATAAAAAAGAGAATTGAGCAGGGCTGGTGGCGCCACCTTATAATCCTACCATTTGGGGGCAGAGGCAGGAGGGATCTCTGTTAGTTCAAGGCAGCCTGCGCTGGTCTACAGAGTGAGTTCCAGGACAGCTGGGGCTACGGGAAACCCTGTCTCAAAACAGACAAAAAAAAAAAAAGGAAAAAGAATTAGGAAGAATTAAAGAAAGAGGAGAACTCTTTGTCTTTAAAGACAAAGAACTCTTGTATGAATTTTGAGATAGTATAAAAGAGTAAATATTCAAATTGTTGTGATCAAGAAGGACTTCTGTATAACGAAGTGGTAAGAAGTTTATTTCTCTTCAGGCTGATAGCGATGGCTCAAGAGTAAGAGCAGGTATGTTCCTCAGATGAAACCCCAATTAGGTTCCAGACCCAGGTCATGGCGGCTACAACACCGTAAACTCCACCTGTCTTCTTGGCTTCCCTGGTTTAGCATCTTCTCATTCACAGCCATACCTCCACTACCACCTATAATAAGCAAAAATCTTTTTTAAAAAAAAAAATGGCTGGGCTGGAGAGATGGCTCAGTGGTTAAGAGCACCAACTGCTTTTGCAGGGGACCCAGATTCAATTCCCAGCACGCACATGGTGGCCAAGAACCATCTTTAAGCTGGGCGTAGTAGTGCACGCTTTTAATCCTAGCACTCGGGAGGCAGAGGCGGGTGGATCTCTGTGAGTTCCAGGCCAGCTGAGGCTATAGGGAAATGCTCTCAAAAAAAAACCTAACAGAGAACTTCCCAAACCTAGAGAATGATACAAATGTTTAGATATAGGAAAGTCAAAGATGACCAGTCACCCAGCATGTGGAGGGCAGAGGCAGGCACGATCTCTCTGTGAGATTGAGGTCAGCCTGGTCTATGTAGCAAATTCCAGGCAGGCTGTGGCACAGAGACCCTGTCTCAAACATACAAAACAAAAGATGACCACTGAACTATAGCTTAACCAAGAGTGCCCAAGACATCTTATAGTTCAAGCACATTAATCTTCAAAACTAGCATTGTACTTGACACCAAATCAGATAGGCACAATAAACAAACAACAAAAGAAGAAATCACAGGCAAGATCTTCAACAAAAAAATCCTTCAATAAAGGCACTGAGAACATGTGTTGGGCCAGGCGTGGTGGTTCGTGCCTGTAATCCCGTACTTGGGAGTCAGAGACAGAAGGAAATCGCACAGTTTTTGAGGCCAGCTTCTTATATAGTAAGTTCCTGGACAGCATGGTCTATAGAAACCTTGTCCCAAATAAAACAATGCTTGATGATAGGACTTAACACGTATGGCTGAGTCCATGAAGTCTGGTGGGGAGGTTGGGAGTGAATGGATGGGGGAGAGGGTCTAAAATTGATTAAGAAATGTTACAGGGCAGGCATGATGGGGCATGCCTTTAATCCTAGCACCTGGGAGGCAGAGGCAGAGGAGGTGGTCTCCGTTAGTTCACAGGCGCACCTATTCTACCTAGAGAATTCCAGGATAGCTGGACGACCGGGAAAACCTGCTTCAAAAAGACACACAAAAAAAAGTTGTATGAAATGTACAAAAGACAATAATTTTTATTAAACAAGCAAATAAACAAGGGCTGGAGAGATGGCCTAGCGGGTTAAGAGCACCCAGCTCTATGAAGAGGAACCCGAGTTCGATCCCCAGCATCCACATGGGGCTGAGAACCAACTTTAAAATCAGTTAGGGGAATCCAGCCACCCTTTTGACCTCCACAGCATTGCACGACATGGGTGCACAGACCGCATGCAGACAGTACATTCACACACAAAAAAAAAAGTGTGATGAAATGTACAAAGCCACAATATGTTTTTAAACAAGCAAATAACAACAATGCACAAAAATAAAAAAGAAAAATACACATTGGGGGGAAAAAAAGTTCTCTTCAATAAGTCATATGGGAAAATTAAATATTCACAGAGAGAGAAAATGAAATTAGACCTGTACTCTCACAAGTACAAAAGTAACTAAAATACATTAAGGTTTTGTTGTGTTTGTTTGTGGTCTTTTGGACGACAGGGTCTCCCTGTAGACCCAGCTGTCCTGGAACTCATCTCTGTAGACCAGCTGCCTTGAACTCACAAAGACTCGCCTGCCCTTGCTCACACGTGCTAGGATTAAGGCGTGCGCCACCACGCCTGGCTACATTAAGTTTTTTTAAATAAAGTTGAAACTACTAGGAGAAAAAAATTGAAGAAAAATTGAAAGTATTAAAACACTGGAATAGGTTCCCAAAGCAGAAGAAACAAATCAAAGCAACAAAATGAGACTGTACAAATTTTCAAAGGTCCTGCCACAAGCCAGGCATGGTGGCCATGTCTTTAATTCCAGCATTCTGGATGGTAGAGCAGGCAGATTCTCTGTGATTTTAAGGCCCGCCTGGTCTACCTAGTGAGTTCTCAAGGCCAGCTGGGGCTATAGGGAGACCCCATCTCAAAAAGACAAAAAAAAAAAAAAAAAGTTCCTGCACAAAAAGAAATAACAGAACCCAGGACCAACCTACAACAATGGAGAAAATGCCCAGGCATGGTTGGCGCACGCCTTTACCTAGTACTTGGAGGCAGTGGCAAGCGGGTTTTGTGATTTAAGCCCAGCCTGGTCTACAGAGTGAGTTCCAGGACGCTGGGCTACAGGAGGAGCCCTGTCTCGAAAAGACCAAAAAAAAAAAAAAGAACCAAAGTAATTTAAATTTTGACAATAAATCCATAGACATTTCTCAAAAAAGAACTTGTGCAAATGCTATAACAAGATATGAAGAGCAACCAACATCACTAATACTACCAGGGAAATGCAAATGAAGACCACAAAATATGTAACCTCATCTCAGTAAGAATAGCTATCATCAAAAAGTCTAAAGATAATAACCACCAGTAAGGATTTGAGGAAAGGGGAATTCCTACCTGTCCTTGATGGCACTATAAATCAACACAATCGTTACTAAAATACTAGAGAAATTCCCCCCAAATTAAAAATAGGTCTACTAGCCGGGCGTGGTGGTGCACGCCTTTAATCCTAGCACTCAGGAGCAGAGCAGCAGATTTTGTGAAATTCAAGGCCAGCTGGTCTACACGAGTGCGTTCCAGGACAGCTGAGACTATAGGGCAGACCCTGTTTTGAAAAAAGACCAAAAATAAAATAAAATAAAATAAAATAAAATAAATAAATAAAATAAAATAAAATAGGATCTACTAAATGATCCAGGGCTCTACCATTGGGTATATAGTCCATAAGACAGTGTGATCAGATGTCAAAGAGACATCTGTACATCCCATGTTCATTACAGCACAATTTGTATTAGCAGGCAAACAGAATAAATCTAAGTGTCAGAGGCATGTCAATTAATGGTTAAAAAGGAAATAGACTGCATCTATAATAACTAACTAATGATCTAATATAGTATAATACTGTATAGCAACTTCCCTAAGTTAAACATTCCAGGGGGAGCTGGCAGCGCGGCTCAGTGGTTAAAAGAGTGCTGACTGCTCTTGCAGAGGACCGTCGGGTTCGATTCCCGCACACCACATGGCAGCTAGCTAACCGTCTTTAACTCTAAGTTCCAGGGGAATCTGATCCCTCTTCTGACCTCCGCAGCATGTGGGAACGTGTGTTGCACACAACCTAACATGCAGACCGTTGCTCATACACACTAAAAATAAAACAATAGGGTGGGGCGTGGTGGCACACAACCATTAACCATGCATCAGGAGGCAGAGGCAGGTGGATCTCTGTGGTTCAAGGCCAGCCTGGTCTCACAGACATAGTGAGCTCCAGCTCAGCTGGGGACTAAAGGGAGGACCCTGTCTAAAAAATACCAAAAATAAGAATAAAATAAATAAACATTCCATTCTGGTACCTGGCATGGTGGCGCCACCCTTAATCCCAGCACTTGGGGGGAGGCAGGAAGACTTGGTGAGTTCAAAGTCAACCTGGTCATCATATTGACTTTCAGCGTCCCATCCAGGAATGACACAATGAACCTCATGTCAAAATGGAAGGAAGGAGGGAGGAGGAGGGAGGGACAGCACACATGGATGGACCACATAATCTCACTGACCTCTGGAATTGAGGTTGTTCAATAGAAATCGAGAATGGCGTACTGATTTCCAAAACCTGAGGAAAGCAGCGTGGGTGGTAAGGAAGGTGATCAACATAGAAAGATGCAGTCTGATAGCAAGAAGTTCTGGTGCTCTAGCACACAGAGTGACTACAGATTACAACAACCTACTGTACAATTCTGAAAGCTGGGAGAGCATGAAGGATTTAGCCCAATGAGAGTTCTCTTGGCTAGCATACGTGAGACACTGTCCAATCTCTAAGCAGTATAAAAACAACAAACAATTAATGACAATACTATATAAATGCATAAAGAAAAACTCGAAGAGAGTATTTTGAAAGTTCTCACAACAAGAATGATAGGGCTGGAGAGATGGGTTATTGCAGTTAACAGAACTTTGACCCTCTTGTAGAGAACGAGGTTTGTTGTTTCCGCCAGCCCCTAAACAATCTCCCTAGCTCCAGTTTCAAGAGGTCCATCACCATCTTCTCTACCTACACAGAACCTGGCACCACATGGATCACTTATAAATGCACATAAAAAACTCATACACATTAGACCGGGTTCCCTTGTGAGCCCGAGCCTGGCCTGGAACTCACTTGTAGCCAGCTGGCCTTGTCTTGAACCATAGAGATCCTGCCTCGCCTCTGCCATCTCGGAGGTGTGGGATAAAGTGTAAACAACAGCCAGAGCTACAGGGGACCCGTCTCAAAAAGAAACAAAAAATAAAAAGACTTTGTGCTGGAGAGATGGCTCAGCACTTAAGAGCCAAACTGCTCTTGCAGAGGGACCCTGGGTTCCATTTCCCAGCACCTCGTGGAAGCTAAGAACCAATTTAACGTCAGTTCTTCCAGGGAATCTGACACCCCGCCTTCTTCTTACTTCGGCACAGCATTGCATGACACGGGGTGCACCAACCTACATGCAGACAGTTCACTCATACATACCTAAAAATCAAATAATAAGGGGGCTAGAGAAGTGGCCTAGCAGTTGGGAGCACCGCTGCTCTTGCAGGGACACCCGGTTGGATCCCCAGCACCCACATTGGCAGCTCCCAAGGAGTAACTGTCTGCATTGACGTCAACTCAATTCCAGAGGAGAACTCCAGTCCAGGGGAATCGCAGCCTCTCTTCTGACCTCATGTGTGTTTGCACACACGGGTTGTACAGACCTGCATGCAGTCAGTTATTCGTACACATAAATAATAAAAACTACAAACAATAATAATAATATAAAAAATGTATTTTTAAATCTGTGAATTCCTCTTTAAAAAAAAAAAAAAAAAAAAAAAGACAAAGATACAAAGATATTTTAATATTTAAATATTAAGTACTTAAAAGAATTGTATTTGATACATGGTTAGCTGAATACAGGGATGTAGAACTCATGAGGTCAGAGGGCCGACTGTACTTAGTTCTTTCTAATTACCCTTTGAAGACATCCATGGCTCCTTCGTGATTGCCTGCTCTTACTGTAAGAAGAAATCTACATCTAACTGCATACATCATCATTGACATATAAATGCACCTTTTAATTTTTTTGTATTTATGTAAAATATACATTTGCAAGGGGGACAACATCATAGCTGCAAAAACTGGTTTTTGAGTTCCAAATACATTTGTTTTTTGCTTTCTGGGTGCCTGCTGTCCTAATTCCATTTCTATTGCTGTGATAAAAGAAAGATAAAAAGCAACTTAATGCCGGGCATAATCCTAGCACTCAGGAGGCAGACCAAAAAAAGCAACTTAGAGGACAAAGGGGTTTATATCAGTTTACAATTCCAGGTCACAGCCCATCACTGTGGGGATGTCCAGGCAGGAACTTGGAACAGCCAGTGACATCACATCCACAGTCAAGAGCAGGAGAAATGCACGCATGCATGCTCACTTGCTTGCTCAGCGCTACTGCTCAGGAAATATAGTCCAGCACCCCTGCTTAGGGAACGGCTCTGCCTATGGTGGGTTGGGTCTTTCCATATCACTTAATTTAATGAAGATGAGCCCCTTCAGACATAGCCACAGGCAGCCCAATGTAGGCAGTTCCTCACTGAGATTCTCCCCAGGTAACTGACTCCAGGTTGGGTGAGTTTGATAGTTAAAGCTAACCATTATAGCATCATTTTGTAATGATTATTGTGTGTATTATGTAGTAGATGCATGCCACAGCACCCATATGGAGATCAGAGAACAACTTGGTGGACTTAGTCCTTGTCTTCCATGTTTATGTGGGTTCAGGGATCAAACTCTGGTTGTCAGGCTTGCATTACAGAGTGGGAACTGCCACCCTTTGTGCCATCTCAACAGCCCATGCCTGCTCCTTTTAAAGTTACGTATGTTGATCCTATGCTTTTTTTTCCACAGTCACATAAACACACACACACACACACACACACACACACACACACACATACACGTTCATATTTAAAAAGAAATATACTAGGTCTAGTGGCATAGGCCTGTAATCCCAGCTATTTGGGAGGTTGAGGCATGAACATCCCGAGTTCAGGGCTGTTGTATACCAGACTTTTTCTGAGGAGTCAGAACATACACATCTACCCCAAGACAGGCTTAAGTACACCAGAGCCTTGGTGAACCAATGAGTTTCCATTGGGGTCGCTAACAGCAGTGTGGGTGAGGGGTTATGTACAGGAGCAGAGATGACTCACTCAAAAGCAGCCGCTTCACTGAGAAAGCCCACTCCCAAGGGTGCCACCTCAGGAAGGCTGCAGAGGGACCGCTGCACAGCTTGCAGGCTGAGATAACAGGTTCAGGAAATCTCCCTGCAAATTCTGCTTTAAAGCTGGAGAGGGACCTTCAAGAGAAAAATCTTTCAAGTTTCTGCTGAGACACGTGACATTTTGTTTACTTCCTGAATCTCAGGAGCCCTCCCCTCCCTTCTGGAGGGAATGTTTCAATTAGGAGGAAGCTTCTATGCAACAAAGGGCAACAAAGTGAGACCAGGTCTCAAAATAAAAATGAGGGAGAGCTGGAAAGATGGCTCAGTGGTTAAAGGCACCGGCTGCTCTGTAAACAACCGTCTGGATCTATCTCCAGTTCCAGGGGATCCGATGCTCTCTTCTGACCTCCTCCGGCACTGCACAACACACTTGCATGCATTTAGGTTGTTAGCTACCATGTGCCTGCTGAGAATCAAACCCGGGTCTCTGCAAGAGCAGCCAGTCCTCTTAACTGCTCAGCCGTTTCCCCACCCCTAAATAAAATATTCAAGTAAAAAGAGGGGTGGACATGTGAAGCGTGCTTGCCTGGCCTGTATCATGCCCTAGGTTCAATGTCCAGAACAGCAAAAACAACAAAAATTCTGATTAGAAAGAGATTTTGTGGTGGTCTCTGGTTAAAGGACACTGACAAGATGATTTGATTTTTTCTCTCAGGCTTTGACCCTGGTCTGTGATAGACACCTGTCAAGTAAGCAGACCAAATGCCTTGAAGTCGTCAGGATACGAGGAGATCACCTGGAGAGCCCCAGAACGGAGCAGATGGAGTTCCTTGCCGATTGGTTGTCCCTAATCTCTCACTCCACCCCGCTGCCTTCTGCCTTCAGCTACCTGGGCTATGACTGCAGAGAGCTAGGGCCAGAATCATTCAGCCCACATCTTCCTAAACTTCTGACCCACAGAAACCACAAGTTATAACAAAGCAAGTGTATGAAGCCACAGAAAATTGGGGTGGTTCGACACATTCAATAACTATGATGTGTCTGGATTAGGAAGGTGTTTAGTGATAGCTTTTATTTGTTTTTGTTATTTGGACTTGTAAGAAGTGAAGTTTTGTGTTCAAAATTCCCAACCTCTTAATTTTTCCCCCCAGTAAATTCCCTCTGTGGATTAGTGGCCAGAGATCCACTCAATATATTTTAATCCTGAGGCCAAAATAATGCAGGCTGATCAATACTCTTCAGTAAGGGGTTGGGCTCATTTGGGAGCTAAGCTAGAACGTATTCCTATGGCTGCTTTCTGGGGAGGACCTTGGTTTAGAAAAGACATACAATGTTAGCTGGGCGTGGTGGCGCACGCCTTTAATCCTAGCACTCGGGAGGTAGAGGCAGGCGGATCTTTGTGAGTTCAAGGCCAGCCTGGTCTACAGAGTGAGTTCCAGGACAGCTGGGGCTACAGGAAGACCCTGTCTCCAAAAGACCAAAAAAAAAAAAAAAAAAAAGACATACAATGTTGTAACCTCGGCAGTCATTAGTGGTTGACTGTATTTTCTGCCCCCACTTTCCCATGGGAGTAATATGTTGAACCTAACATGTTGTAAATGAAAGTTAGTGTGACCAACTGAAAAATGCTTTGATTTTTTTTTTTTTTTTGAGACAGGGTCTCCCTGTAGCTCCAGCTGGCCTGGAACCCACTCTGTAGACCAGGCCAGCCTCTGTCTCCTGAGTGCTAGGATTAAAGGCATGTGCCACCACGCTGGCTTAAAAATGGTTCTTAGCTGCTAATGTGGGTGCTGGGAATCAAACCCGGGTCCTTTGCAAGAGCAGTCGGCACTCTTAACCACTGAGCCTTCTCTCTAGCCCCCTGATTTTTTTTCAAAATTTAATAGTAGTACTATGCCCAGAGGAGCACAGAATAAAGATAGAGCAATTTCTCCTCCTATTCAGCTCCCAATCCTGAACACTGCCACGATTTAACCATTTTCAAAAGCCCGGAATGTTCTCTTCCACCTTATCTCCCCCCGAGACAGGGTCTCACTATGCAGCTCTGGCTATCCTGGAACTCATTATGTAGACCAGACTATCATTAAGCTTGATCTTCTGGACTCCTGAGTGCTGGGATTACAGGCATGTGCTACCACACACAGCTTTGATTTTTTTTCTTCTTTGAGATGCAGTATCACTGTGGTGCACAGGCTGAACCCAAACTCCTGTGGTATCCCCTGAAGGATTCTCCTTTTTTGGCCTTCCAAGTGTTGGAATTATGGGGTGCACCAGTATATTTGGTTGCCTTAATCTTTTTTTTCTATATAAATACAAGCAAGTGTAAATACATGCACACGCAAACGGATTTAGTTATTTAGTTGGTGGCTTTCATGGATAGAATCGTATTGTACAGATGCTCTGCTCGCTGCCTGCTTCACTTGGTAGAAGACCCTGATCTTTATAAAAGTGTACACAGTTTTGCTTTTGTTTCCTCTGGCTGCTGTAACAAGCTGCCATCAATCCATGGCTTAAAGCAGGGAAAATTCAAGCCTAAGTGTTGTAAAGGCTATTGCTTCTGGGGGCTTTGAGCAACAGTGGCTCCCTGTACATGTGGCTTACACACCTTTCTCCATCTATAAAGTGTGTCACGGCATCCCTAGTGTCCAGTATCGTGTAATCTATTGATGAAACCACCTCCCTGTGTTCTTGTGAGGACACTCCTGATTACTTACAGTCCACTGAATAATTTAGGATCACCTCCCCAGCTCAGGACACAGACCATCTTCGTTTTGAAGTCCTTTTTACTATGTAAGACAACCACATAGGTTCTACTGATTGGTCCTGGATATTCTGGAGGTTTCAAGGACATTAGTCAGCCTGATACATCTAAATCCATCTTTTGATCTCAGTGTGTATGAAATAAAGGGACTATATCCTATATGCTAGAGGTAGTTTATTTTGTTTATATTTGAAACTTTTTTACTTTATTATTTTTTAATTATGCGTGTTTATGTGTGCCTGAGTGCAGTGCTTGCTGCAGTCAAAGCTGCTGTGAGCAGTGTTAATGTGGGTGTTGGGATTCAAATTCAGCACTCTTAACTACTGAGTCACCTTTCCAGTCCCTCATTTTAGATATTTTTATTTATTTTCTGATCTTGAGACAGGGTCTTCCTGTAGCCCCAGCTGGTCTGGAACTTGCTCTGTAGACCAGGCTGGCCTTGAACTCACAGAGACCCGCCTGCCTCTGCCTCCCCCAAAGTGCTGGGATTAAAGACATGTGACACCATGCCTGGTGTATTAGTCACTTTTCTGTTGCTGTGATAAAACACCATGACCAAGGAACTTATAAAAGTAAGAGTTTATTTGAGCTTACGACTGACGGTTCGAGGGAATTAGAGTCCATTGTGGCGGGAGGCATGGTGACTGGAGCTGGAGCAGCAAGCCAAGGGTCACATCTTGCAATGAGCACAGGAAGCAAAGAGCGACCAGAGATGGCAAGGCTTGTTAAACTCACTAAGCCTGCCCCCAATAACGTACTTCCTCTAGCATGGCCACACCTTCTAAGACCTCCAAGAACAGTGCCACCAACTGGAGACAAATGTCTGAATACTTAAAGCCTACGGGGGACACTCATTCAAACCACCACACCCGGCTATTTTAGAATTTTTTTTTTGAGATAGGGTTTTCTTGTAGTCCCAGCTGGCCTAGAACTTGCTATGTAAATCAGGCTGGCCTTAAATTTCCAGAGATCTGCCTGCCTATGCTTCCCAAGTGCTGGAATTAAAGCCATGTGCTACCATGCCCAGCTATTTCTTTTAATATTTTGATTTATTTTATTTTTATATTTTGTATGTATGAGTGTTTTTGAACTTGCTAGGTAGCCAAAGATGACGTTGAACTTTTGATCTTCTGCCTCTATAAGTACTGGGATTACAGGCCTAAACTACCCTGACCAATTTTGTGGGGTTTTTTTTTCTTTCTTAAATTCATGTTTTCTGTATCTTTCCCTTCTATCCTCTTTTAAATATTCTTTTCCTTTAAAAATTTTTTTTTATTAATTTTATTTCTGTATGTGTATGAATGTACTGTCTGCATGCAAGTTTGTGCACCCGTGTAGTGCAATGCCTCGGAGGTCAGAAGAGGGTGTCGGATTCCTCTGGAACTGGAGTTCTCCTGGAATTGGAGTTTCAGACGGCTCTCGGCTGCCATGTGGGTGCTGGGGATCGAACCCGTGTCCTCTGTAGGAGCGGTCGGCGCTCTTAACTGCTAGGCCATCTCTCCAGCCCCTAAATATTCTTTTCTTAAAACAAACAAACAACCAAACAACAAACACCTTTATTGGGCTGGAGAGATGGCTCAGATGTGAGGAGCACTGGCTTCCCTTGCAGAGGACCTTGGTTCGATTCCCAGCACCCACATGGCAGCTAACAACAGTCAATGTAACTCCAGTTCCAGGGCACTGCACAACTTACACACACACAGGCAGTACAGTCATACAGATAAAATAAAAATAAAAATATTTAAAAAATCTTTATTTCTTCTCTTCTTGCCCTCTCCTTTTTCTTGGTACTTCAGATTAAACCTAGAAGCCCCAGGCATGGTGAACGGATGTGACCCCAGGCTTCTCCCTGGGTCTATTTTAAGGCTGCCCAAGTTGGTATATGTATATATATCCCACACTTTTCTCTATTATCACATATGAAATAAATGAGTCTAATCGTTAGGGAGAACATCTGGAAAGGGTCAGTGCAATAGGAAACAAGGGAATACTATGTGACTCAGGCGAAGCTGAGTGAAAGATGGCTTGATTGTTGGTAGATAGAGAATGCTTTAGCCTGGAGCAAGCCTATTCTTAGAGAGGCCCTTACAGAGGGTTGATATGGTGGTTCAGGCTGGGTAAAAGTTCAGAATCCTGAGAGAAGAAAATGAATTTAAGCCAATTTAGGTTTAAGCTATGTGTGGTGATGTGCATCCACAATCACAGCAGTTGGGAAGTTGAGGCAGGAGGATCATGGGTTCTGGGCTAGCCCGGGTTATACAGGGGCCCCCGTCTCTAAATTAACAAATAACTACTGTCATAAATAAATTATTACATTAATTTAAAAATAATTGGTTAACAAGTATTTTGTTCTGGTTGGCCTTGATGGCCTGATCATTATACATGCATTTTTTTTGGTCTTTTTGAGACAGGGTCTCCCTTTAGTCCCAGCTGGAACTCACTATGTACACCAGGCTGGCCTTGAACTCACAGAGAGCCTGCCTCTGCCTCCCAAGTGCTGGGATTAAAGGTGTGTGCCACCACACCCTGCTATACACGCTTTTCAAAAAAAAAAAAAAGACAGGATTATCTGGGTGTGGTGGCGCATGCCTTTAATCCTAGCACTTGGGAGGCAGAGGCAGGTGGGTCTTTGTGAGTTCAAGGTCAGCCTGGTCTACAGAGTGAGTTCCAGGACAGCTGGGGCTACAGAGAGACCCTGTCTGGAAAAGACCAAAAAGGATCTCATGTATCTCAGGCTGGTCTTGAACTCACTATGTAGCTGAGGATAAACTTGAACATCTGATTCCTCTCTCTCCATGTCCCAAATGCTAGGATTACAGGAATGTGCCACCGTGTTGGGTTTGGTGCTGGGGACTAAACCCAGAGCCTATGTAAGCACTCTAGCAATTAAGCCATATCTCCAGACCCCACACGTGCTTCTAAGTCCTCATATGACTTCATCATAATGTTGTTCCATAATATTCAGTCAGTTCTTTCTGGGCATCTTAGTTTTGAGTTTTTCTCCCTATTTTACTTCAACTGTCTGTCTACCTATCCATCCACTTAAACAAACAAACTCTATTATTTGTATAAACAAACAAAATATCATCTCTGTCTATCTACCAACCTACTTACCTATCTAATTATATCTTTGTGGGTCTGGAGCTGGGTCCAGAGTTTTAAGCAGCTGGACAAATGCTCTACTATTGAGCTATACCCTCAGTCCTTTTATTAGAAAATAATTTTAGTCCCAGCTTATCCTGAGGTCCTTATAACTAACCCATTCCATTTTTCCAAGTATTTCTAAAGCAATTCTGAATAAATCTTTTTTAAAAATTTCAGCTAGGTATGGTGGTACATGCCTGAAACTTCAGCCCTTGTAAGGCTGAGTGGGAAGACTGTCCTAAATTGGAGGCCAGTCTGGATTCCACAAAAGGTTTGAGGCCACCTTGGTACACAAACTATGTGGGCCTCCAGGGAGACCCTGTCTTGAAAAGACCAAAAAAAAAAAAAAAAACAACAAACCAGAAAAGAATTACATTTAAATTTGGGGGTTCCTGTAGTTGGTAAAGTTGAGGTTCTTGAAACTATGTTTAAATAATTATGAGATAGCCTAGCGGTTAAGAGCACCGACTGCTCTTGCAGAGGACCCGGGTTCGATCCCCAGCACCCACATGGCGGCTAAGAACCGTCTGTAACTCCAATTCCAGGAGAACTCCAGTTCCAGGGGAATCCGAGACCCTCTTCTGACCTCTGCGGCGTTGCACGACAGGGGTGCACAAACCTACATGCAGACAGTACATTCATACACATTCAAAAATAAATAAAAATAAAATTAAAAAAAATTATTTTATTTATTTACTTATTTTTATTCTTTTTGAGACAGGGTCTCTTTATAGCCCCAGCCGGCCTGAAACTCACTATGTAGACCAGGCTGGCCTGCAACTCAACAGAGATCTGCCTGCCTCTGCCTCTTGAGTGCTGAGTATGTACCACCACACCCTGCTAAAGTTATTTTCTGTGTATGAGTGTTTTGTGTGCATGCATGTAAGTGCACTGGTATGCACAATGCCCATGGAGATCAGAAGAGGGGATTGGACTCCCTAGAATTACAGCTTCAGACAATTGTCAGTCACCATGTGGGGGGTGGGAACCACGTCTGGGTCTTCTGCAGGAGCAGTGCTGTCTCTCCAGCCCTATGGAAACTATGCACCTATGTTTGTGTTTGTGAGTGCAAGTGCCCGAGGAGGCCAGGATCTGGAAGTGGCACTGCAGGCATTGTGAGGTGGGTCTGGGAACCTAACTCTGGATTTGTAGTAAGTGCTCTTAATCGCTGAGTCATCTTCCTAGCATGAAACTACATTAAAACATTAAAAAAAAGAATTCTGTGTGGGCCAGCATGGTGGTATACACCTTTAATCCCAGCACCCTGGAGGCAGAGGCAGGCTGATCTATGTGAGTTCCAGGGAGCCTGGTCTACATAGAGAGTTCCAGGCCAGCTGGGGCTACAGGCTGACCCTGTCTCAAAAGGAAAAAAAAAAAATTCTGTGTATGTGTATACCTGTGTGTACATACGTGCAGTACATGCATGTGAGTCACCATGTGGGTGGTGCTGGGAACCAAAGCCAGTCTTCTGGAAGAACAGCACCGCTGAGCCATCTGTCCAGCTGGTTGGCCTGGAACTGGCTACGTAGACCAGGCTGTCCTCACATTCAGAGATCTGCCTGCCTCTGCCCCTGCTTCCAGCAGCACCAAACCAAGCTCTCGAACCTTTAAAAATATTATTTAATGGGGCTGGAGAGATGGCCTAGTGGTTAAGAGTGCCGACTGCTCTTGCAGAGGACCCGGGTTCGATTCCCAGCACCCACGTGGTGGCTAAGAACCATCTTTAACTCAGTTCCAGGGGAATCCGACGCTTTCTTCTGACCTCCGAGGCATTGCACGACAAGGGTGCACCAACCTATATGGAGACAGTACACTCATACACATAAAAAAATAATAAATTAAAAAAAATATTACTTAATGTGTGTGTTCTCTTTCTATCCTGTGAGTTCCAGCAGAGTCGTAACCTCCCTCCTGTTTCTTTTTTGTTTTGAGGCTGAATCTCTCGTTAGCTCTGGCGACATGGCCTCTAATTCTAGGAGTTCCTCCGGCCTCAACCTCCCAAATCCTGAGATTGCAGGTGTGGGACAGTAGGTCCTGTTAAAACCTGTTTTTTTGTTGTTGTTTTCAAGAGTCTCATCTGTAAGGAGTCTATGGAGAAATACTCATGTTCTAAGTTCCCTGATCCTCCAAAGAAGGAGGCTGGTCGGGTGAGGAGGGGGGCGGTCGGGCCCCAACACCTTTTGTTTTTCTCTTTCCGGAAGTAAGGGCTCAACCATCACTACTTCCTTCTGTTGGCGAGAACCAGCAACTTCCCTCCCCAGACTTCAATCCCTCTCCGTCCCTTCAGCATCAGGAGGAGGCGTGGCCCGGGCCCGGGTGGGGCAGCTCCGAGTGTGACCAGGCGAAGTCAAGCCTCTGCGAGCCGGAGAGCCTGGTCGCGCCAAGCCTCAGACTGGCTCTGCGACCTTTGTTCTGCGAGAAAAAGCAACAATTGTAGCTTCTCAGTTCTTGCAGTGGAGGGAGAGTGACCCGGACACCGGGGCGAGGTCAGCTGGCCCGTCCAGATAGCTAGCAGGATCAGGATTCAGGCGGTCACCAACTCGCTCCTTCCAGTTGGACACCCTGGGAACGGGCCAGGATCACCTCACATCACCTTGTTTTCTGATTTCACACAAGGAACCAGAAAACCCTGAAATGAGCTGGGCGTGGTAGCACAGGCCTGTAAATCCCAGTCTGTAAAATCCCAGCACTAGGGAACCTGAGGCTGCAGTATTGCCGCGGGTTCGAGGTTAGCCTCGGCCACGTAGTGAATTCCAGGGCAGCACGCGCTACAGAGTGAGCCCTTGTCACAAAAATCCAAACTAAATCGGATCAACCCAACCCAACCCATTACCCCTCCCCTCCCAAAAAAAAAAAAAAAAAACAACCCCACAAAATAACCACTGAAGCCCAGTCTCCCCCCCAGCCTGAAATTCACCTTGGGTCCCACCCGGCCCTGACGCTAGCGGAAAACACAAACCTGCCCTTTCCCCTCCTGCTTCCCCGAGGTACGGGGAGGTGATCTGCAGCCTGGCCCTTAGGGCTTGACAGTTAATGATTTGTCGCTGGAGCGCGGGGACGCGAGCGGGCGCAGCAGCGCAGTGGAGCAGCGGGCGCAGCAGCAGCGCACGCGGGCCGATCCCGCCGGCCGCACAGGCGCCGCCTCCTGTCTTCCGGGCCGGGGCGCCTCGGGGGGGTTCCGGGCTCCGAGGCGCGCAGGGGACCCCATGGAGGCCGAGTCTCCCGCTAGCGCGGCGGGGCCCGAGCCCCAGGCACCGGGCGGGGCGCGCGCGGTGGGCAGCCTGCTGCGCCGGGTCCAAGGCAAAGTCTTCACCTGGTGAGTGCGCGGGCGGGGCGCGGGGGACGGCGCGCACGTGTCCGCCGGGCACGGGGCTCCGCGCGCTTGGTTCACCTGCACGCCCCCCCTCCGGGAAGTCCTGGCCGTCGGCATTGTTAGGTCGGTTCCCGGGGCTGCATAGGGAGGAGGTGACGTCTCGGGATGCAGGGAGGAGGGGTGGTGCCTCAGGGAGGGCAGGTGGATGAGCAGCGCTTCCTGGCTCGCCGCCCGCATTCCTTCTGTCCGGATCCTTTCCCACCGCGCCCGGTGATCTCTTACTGGAGTTCACTCAAGTGAGAAAGCTGAGTTAAGTTTTGTGGCGTGGCCGGCGGGAGACCAGAGTCTGCCTGGTTTCTGGGCCTGAGGGAGGTGACCTGGCCATGTCCAGGGAGACAGGTTTCTAGTGGGCAGTAGGTAGACATGATCTTAAGGAATAGGCCAAGCGGCTCCCGGGAAAGCTTCTGTGGCCACGGGACCGTATATGGAAGTACATATAATCCAGCATCTCAATAACGAAAGCCATTCACGGGGCATTCACTCTGTGCCAGGCACTGTGGACCGTATCCCCACATCCCGCCTCCTTAGGAGACGGCGTTTTGTACGACCCACTCTATAGATGGAGAACCCGAGGCTAAGCACTTAGCCTAGGGCCTCCAGCCTCGTCTCCGGGCTATGAATTTCAATTTAAAGATTTTGAAAGCCATGTTCCTGAAAAGCCATACCACTTTCAAAGCTGGATCGATCAAGGTGTATGCATGCATTTTTGTCATATAAATAAGTGTGGTTTTAAATAGATACGTGTTTTAAAGGGATACGTTGGCCCCAGGTCACCTTTTCTCTTCCAGCTGTGTAATGTGATGTCCTGGCAGTGATTTCTCAGCTAGGAGGGGGCAGCGGCTAGCTAAGGGGACAGATTTTGGATTTAACTCCTGCTGATGGCCAAGTCACTTAACTCCTCTTTATTTCAGTGTTCTTCTTTGGACAATGAAGATAATCACAGCATATAACCCAGTGGGAAAGTACATGCTACACATAGGTCTGGCCGGGGAACTACAAAAAGAAACAAAAAAGAGTTGGACATGGTAGTGAACACCTTTATTCCTAGTTATCATGAGGCGGAGGCAGGTGGATCTCTGTGAGATGAAGGCTGGCCTGAGCTACACAGGGAGTTCCAGGCTAGCTGGGGCCACGGGGAGACCCTGTTTCAAAAAAGGAAAAAAGGGGCTGGAGAGATGGTCTAGCGGTTAAGAGCACCGACTGCTCTTGCAGAGGACCCGGGTTCGATCCCCAGCACCCACATGGCGGCTGAGAACCGTCTTTAACTCCAGTTCCAGGGGAATCCGACACCCTCTTCTGACCTCCGTGGCATTGCACGACACGGGTGCACAAACCTACATGCAGACAGTACATTCATACACATATATAAATAAATAAAATAAAAAAAAAAACAAAAAAGGAAAAAAGGGGCTGGAGAGATGGCTCAGCGGTTAAGAGCGCCGACTGCACTTGCAGAGGACCTGGGTTCTATTCCCAGCACCCACATGGCGGCTAAGAACCGTCTTTAACTCCAGTTCCAGGGGAATCCGACGCCTTCTTCTGACCTCCGGGCATTGCATGACACAGGTGCACCAACCTGCTTGCAGACAGTACACTCATATACATAAAAAATAATAAATAGGGGCTGGAGAGATGGCTCAATGGTTAAGAGCACCGACTCCTCTACCAGAGGACCAGGGTTCGATCCCCAGCACCCACATGGCAGCTAAGAACGTCTTTTTCTTCTGTTCAAATCTGGTTAAAAGCATGGACTGTGCCAAACACCCAGTGATCCATCCAAAAACAAGGACTGCAGCCTGAATTCCAAACACCAGAGACTGAAACCTTCAGCCTTGCTAAGGGAACACCTTGTTTTGAATCTTTATTTTGTACAGGGCTTCATCCTCTGTACTAGTTTGTGGTTATAAAATAATAGTAAAACAGCTTACATTTGTATTTATTTTCTATTCCATACTTCTGTGCCCCATTTTTTTCCTCTTAGTCCATTCCTTTAAATAAATCTATTGGAGATGTCAAAAAAATTAATTAAAAAAAATTAAAAAAAAAAAAAAGAAAAAGGGAGGGGAGGGAGGAAAGATGGTTAGGTGGATAAAGGCTCCTGCCTTCAAGCCTGATTGCCCAAGTTTGGTCACCAGAGCCAACCTTTGGAAGCAGAGAACCAGTTCCTGCAAATTGTCTTTAGTGATTACACCTCACTGGTGCCAGGCAAGCATGCCACTCCCCCACCACGCAAAATAAATAAATGCAAAAAAAAGATTATTTAGGGGGACTGGAAATAGGGCTCGGTGGTTAAGAGCACTTATCTGCTCTTCTAGAGAGTCCAGGTTCAGTTCTCAGCACTTACATGGTGACTAACACTTGTCCTTAACTCTAGTTCCATAGGATTTGATGCCCTCTTCTGGCCTCCACATGCACCATGATGTACTTACATACATGCAGGCAAAACATTCAAAATATACAAAATAAATAAAACATACAAAATAAATAAAATCTTTAAAAAGTATTTTAAAAAAAGGTCTCCCTCGCCCTTGGTGATTGAGCAGGTGCCAGAGACCCTGAGGCTGGGGCAGATGATGAGAGCGGATAGACCGAGGTGTGCCAAGGACCAGCAGAGATGATTTTCTCTTAGTATCCTTAGGTTTTCAGAATCTTGGTGTTTTATAAATCAGGAGTGTCTAGTAGCCTACTGAGATGCCTTATGTCTTGCCTATCAACCTCAGTGAGGTCGATTTGCACCTCCCTGAGGGAGTTTACTTTCTTCTTGGCCTGATGGTGAATTCTGGGTATCCCACACTTCTGCTGGGCATTCTCCACAGCCCTAGCGCACAGTGAATGAAAGAACAAATAACTGAGTGAGAGAGGACAAAGCTTTTCTCATAAACCATCTTTTTTTTGTTGTTTGGTCTTTTGAGACAGGGTCTCTCTCTGTAGCCCCAGCTAGCCTGGAACTTGCTATGTAGACCAGGCTGGCCTCCATCTCACAGGGATCAGCCTGCCTCTGCCTCGCAAGTGCTGAGATTAAAGACATGTGCCACTAAGCCTGGCCCATCTCTTTTCTTGATCCACAATTGTGTGCAAGTCCAAGAATATTTCTACAGTCTGTAAACAGTATTTGCTCTTTTTTGCTTTTATCCCTCCCCCACTTCCTTTAGAAAGTGCCTCACCATATTCCTCAAGTTGGTAGCTAGCTCCTGTGTTTAAAGGAAGCGATCCTCCTGTGTTAGTTAGCCTCCTGAGTAGCTAGACCTCCGGGCGTTTGCATTTTTCATTCTGAGGGTTATAGGCTGCAGCTTTCTTTCCTGTTGGGTTTTTTTGTTTGTTGTTTTCAGTGTCTTATATAGGCCAGGCTGGCCTTCAAGCCAATTATTTATTTATTTATTTATTTATTTATTTATTTATTTTAATTAATTTATTGACATTGTCTCACTCTATATTACAGCTGACCTTACTCCTGAGTGCTGAGATTATAGGCCTCTGCCACCAGACCTGGCTTTGCAGTTTCTTTTTGGTTGTCTGGGATCTTTGTTCATTGAGGTTTTTAGAACCACCTTTGGCAACCATTTAGGCACTTAGATTCTGGATTGCAATTTCTCGTTGTGCAAACTAGCAATCACAAAAGTGTACTTTACCAGATATCCAGAACTCTTTATATTCAATATTCAATATTTGATTCAATTTTAATTTTAATTTTGGAGGCTTTTGAGACAGAGTCTCCCTATGTATCCCTGGCTGGGTTGGAACTCATTGTGTAGAGCAGGCTGGCCTTGAATGTGTGGTGAGCCTCCTCAGTGTGTGATGAGATGAGCCTGCTGAATGCCCTGCTTTTTCTTTTGTGTGCGTGTGTGTGTGTGTGTGCGTGTGTGTGTGCGTGCGCACGCGCACTTGCATTCTCGGGAAGCATTTTACATCTCTGAACCTCTCACTATTCTAAACTCTATTATTAAATCTCAATCTCCTGGCCCGGTGTGGTGGCACACGCCTTAAATTCCAGCAGAGGCAGGCAGATCTCTGTGAGTTCAAGGCCATCCTGGTCTACATAGTGAGTCCAGGCCAGCTGGGGCTATAGGGAGACCCTGTCTCAAAAAGACAACAACAGCAACCCCCCCCAAACTCAATTTCCCCAATTTCAGTTTAACTGGGTGAATCTCATCTGTGGCCAGGGAACGGTGGAGGATGGAGGAAGGTGGGGGAATGGATCACCACACCACATTGGACACGATACTGTGGGGTAGTTTGTAGCCACAGAGTTTTTGTTGTTGTTGTTCATTTTCTTTTTTTTTTTTTTTTTTTTTTTTTGTGTTCTTTTTATAAAACAAAAAAGGAATATAGTCATTTTGACAAGTGGGTACTGACTAAGGGAAAAGTTGGTGGACCTGGAGCAGGTTATTTTCATTATGTGAAGCATAATTCTACGTAACTCCAACTCTTGACACATTGGCCTCCCTTAGGGTACAGAAGCTTTTTTTTATTATGAGCATTAGATTACTAGACTGACATGGTGGTAATGGTGCATGATGTGGTGGTGCATGGCTGAGGCAGGAGGAAGTTGAAGGCCAGATATAGTGAGGGCCTGTCCTAAAAAATGAAGAGAAAAGAATGTCAACTTAAATGACAAATGGCATAACAAAGGCCATGGATTTCTAGAAGTGCCCAAGGATACTTATTAATGTCATCAGAGAGTGTTCTGACACACGGACCTTAATTTGTTCATTTATTTAAAATGTCTTTTCCTTACAACAACTGTCAACTTTCTGTCTCTAGCAAAAGCCTTTATTATTTCATGTGCTTCTCTTTCCCTCTAATAACTAGCTGGTAAGCTGTTGAGGGCATAGATTTTTTTTTATTGTTATTAAAATTTTCCCATAAGTCATGTATCATTTCTCAGTTGAATCTAGACTCACTTCCCTTTCCATGCCCCCCACCCCACCTGAGTCCCTGCACTCTGCCGTACATGTCCTGCATCTTTTTCTGAGTCTTTCCAGAGTTTTTTTTTTTCAGTTATTTTGTTGTTGTTCTCTCCAACTTGTATTGGTACAGTCCGATACGGCATAGCATCGTATGATATATAGTCATGAGTATTTATCATAGTTTATATCCTCTCTGGAGATATATTTATATGATAGATTTCACTCATATGCTATCCGATGCGAATACATTACATTACACATATCACTTGAATTGGAGGACTTTCTTTTTCCTAAAAGATGTCATGTTTTACTTAAGGAAGTGCTCGAAGGTTCCTCCTTGGCAATCCCAAACAACCATCAATCCTGCACTTTTGCTCCACATTGGGGTCTTTCCCTCTCATGGTCCCCCAAATGAAGTCCAGTAAGCACGTGTCCTATCTTGATACCCCTGTACTGGCCTCCATGATACAGCCCAGGTAGTCTAACAATGGCAGTCTATATTCTGAAGAGGCTGAGATCCCCTTAGCTGTTTAGTCCACAAGCTGGGTATCTCCGTAGTCCCATCTGGCATTGAAGGTTTGGAGGATTCTTGGAGAAACTCGAGTCTTTAGTACATATTAGAAGGTTAAAAAGCTGTGTCTCATGTATTTGAGCAGTGCCAAAAGGGGTGGCAGCTACAGGGTAGATGCACTTGCCAATAAGAATTCAAGGGCTGGAGAGATGGCCTAGTGGTTAAGAGCGCCGACTGCTCTTACAGAGGACCCGGGTTCGATCCCCAGCACCCACATGGCGGCCGAGAACCGTCTGAAACTCCAATTCCAGGAGAACTCCAGTTCCAGGGGAATCCGACACCCTCTTCTGACCTCTGTGGCATTGCACGACACGGGTGCACAAACTTGCATGCAGACAGTACATTCATACACATACATAAATAAATAAAATTAATAAAAAAAATTAAAGAATTGAAGACAGGCCAAACCACAGTACTCTCTCTTTTTTCTTTTTGTCTTTTTACTAAGATCTCAAGTTTTATGTCTGCAGTACAGTTTCTCTGGTCTTACTGATTATTTATTTCTGGTCCTACTTTCCTTTTGGATGCTTAAGGCCACACAGTTAGCCCAGATTAACCAAGGTTTTTGTTTTCTCAAGGTCAGTTGAGGATCTGGTCCTCAGGGGCCTCTTAGGAGTTTTTTTGGGGAGGAGTGTGGAAGCCCCTTGCTCCTTTCAGCTTTTCATTTACCAGTTCCATCCACATGAGGACAAAATCAGGTCTTGCTACACCAGGCTTCCTTTTCTGAAGCATGAGCAGACTTTCCTTTTTATAGACTGGACACTGGCTGAAGTCCCATTAGTGGCTCTCCAAGACCTCTCTGAATAGGAAGACTCGTGACCCACATTCACAGGACATTTCAAGAGATGCTCCCATGTGTAGTCCCCTAAGACTTGGTTGACCTCTGAGGTCATAGTTGTTTTTTTAAATTTTATTCATTTTTTTATATGTATGAATGTATTGTCTGCATGTAGGTTTGTGCACCCGTGCCGTGCCATGCCGTGGAGGTCAGAAGAGGGTGTCCGATTCCCCTGGAACTGGAGTTAAAGACAGTTCTCAGCCGCCATGTGGGTGCTGGGGATCGAACCTGGGTCCTCTGCAAGAGCAGCTGGCACTCTTAACCGCTAGGCCATCTCTCCAGCCCCGGGACATAGATTTTTATCATATTCTTTTTGTACACCATGCCACCATGCTGTTCCAGTTTTTTTCATTTAGCACACCTTGAACGTTTATAATGTCCTAGGCGGGCCCTAGACTAATCTTGGCTGTGGTAGTAGGTAGGTCAGATTTAGTTTTTGCTCTCAAGAGGGATCATAATGCAATTAGAGTAAGATGTTATGATAAGTGCCAGAGAAGTAAGGACAAAGTTCAGTGATGGTATTGGGGTATAGTCATGAAAAGAGCTACCTTCCAAAGTTCAGGATTGGAACAAAGGCAGTCAGAGATCAGGCTTACCAGGATGAAGGTAACTAGGGAGCTTCAGGTATAAATGAGTGAGAAAGACTAGGCTAGATTTGGGAGGGCTGGAGAGTGTTTGCTTAAGGATCTCAAGTAGCTTGGTGTCCATGTGTCTACAGGAGCACTCCTTGTCACTGTCCATGTGTCTACAGGAGCACTCCTTGTCACTGTCCATGTGTCTACAGGAGCACTCCTTGTCACTGTCCATGTGTCTACAGGAGCACTCCTTGTCACTGTCCATGTGTCTACAGGAGCACTCCTTGTCACTGTCCATGTGTCTACAGGAGCACTCCTTGTCACTGTCCATGTGTCTACAGGAGCACTCCTTGTCACTGTCCATGTGTCTACAGGAGCACTCCTTGTCACTGTCCATGTGTCTACAGGAGCACTCCTTGTCACTGTCCATGTGTCTACAGGAGCACTCCTTGTCACTGTCCATGTGTCTACAGGAGCACTCCTTGTCACTGTCCATGTGTCTACAGGAGCACTCCTTGTCACTGTCCATGTGTCTACAGGAGCACTCCTTGTCACTGTCCATGTGTCTACAGGAGCACTCCTTGTCACTGTCCATGTGTCTACAGGAGCACTCCTTGTCACTGTCCATGTGTCTACAGGAGCACTCCTTGTCACTGTCCATGTGTCTACAGGAGCACTCCTTGTCACTGTCCATGTGTCTACAGGAGCACTCCTTGTCACTGTCCATGTGTCTACAGGAGCACTCCTTGTCACTGTCCATGTGTCTACAGGAGCACTCCTTGTCACTGTCCATGTGTCTACAGGAGCACTCCTTGTCACTGTCCATGTGTCTACAGGAGCACTCCTTGTCACTGTCCATGTGTCTACAGGAGCACTCCTTGTCACTGTCCATGTGTCTACAGGAGCACTCCTTGTCACTGTCCATGTGTCTACAGGAGCACTCCTTGTCACTGTCCATGTGTCTACAGGAGCACTCCTTGTCACTGTCCATGTGTCTACAGGAGCACTCCTTGTCACTGTCCATGTGTCTACAGGAGCACTCCTTGTCACTGTCCATGTGTCTACAGGAGCACTCCTTGTCACTGTCCATGTGTCTACAGGAGCACTCCTTGTCACTGTCCATGTGTCTACAGGAGCACTCCTTGTCACTGTCCATGTGTCTACAGGAGCACTCCTTGTCACTGTCCATGTGTCTACAGGAGCACTCCTTGTCACTGTCTATGTGTCTACAGGAGCACTCCTTGTCACTGTCTATGTGTCTACAGGAGCACTCCTTGTCACTGTCCATGTGTCTAC
>VZQC01003336.1:510369-602662 GCA_009823505.1 Rhizomys pruinosus
AAAAAAAAAAACAACAACAAAAAAAGAAATGACATTAAACGAGAAGCTTCGAAGTGCTGTGGGGGACCTGGGGAAGGCTAGATCTTTCCACTCTCATAAATTCACCTCACCGCTGTCTATTTATTTTGCAGTTAGTTACTATCTGCTTCCACTAGACTTAAGGAGTTGGGAATGTCTGGTTTCTGCCACTGTTGTGCACTCTGTTATGGTACATTTTGCATTGAATAATATCATCATCATCATCATCATCATCATCATTATTTAAGTATGGATGTATGTATGTAAGTGTACCCAGGTTGTACAATTCCTGCCAAGGTCAGAAGAAGGTATTGGATTCCCTGGATCTGGAGTTATACATGGTTGTTAGCCGCCATCTGGTACTGGGAAGTGAAACTGGGTCCTCTGCAAGAACTCTTGATCACTGAGCCATCTCTCTGGCCCCTGTATTGAATAATTTCTTATTGGGAATTATTCATCCTGGCCTTCTTGAATAGATGCCAGCACAACACCCTTATCCCACATCACCTAATGTAACATCAAAAATGACTCCAGACCTCGTCACACGTCTTACGGGGGAAGGGAGAGCACTTTCGAAGCCAGCTGTTTCTTTTGTTTTTTTTTTTTTTTTTGGTCTTTTCGAGACAGGGTCTCCCTGTAGCCCCAGCTGGCCTGGAACTCACAGCCAGCTGTTTCTAACTGCCTCAGGAGTATCTGGGCTGCGTGATCCCCAGTTACTTCCCACTTTGAACCTCAGAGCACAGCTCTGTGCTGAGTATTCTCATGTTGTCTTCTTGGATGCTGAAGAAGAGCTAATGGCCTGGTTTGGGTCTGAGTTCCTGCAGGTGAGACTAGATGGGGGACAGGAGGATCCCCAGAAAGCTTGGGCCATAGAGCACTGTTGAGTACTTTGGCTGCATGCTTCTTCAGGATCAGTTCTGTAAGGATGAGGAGGGTGGGTGGAGGAAAGATTGCTGGCTAGACAGTCGGACCTGTTTGATTGCTTTCTTTGTGCTGGAGGGAGTTGTCAAAAGGGCAGGCAGTAATTGTCCCTGTGCCCGCAGGGGAGCGGAGAATGGATTTCAAAGCTTTGTTCTAGCAGACCCTCCGCTGGCCTCCAGCCACTCTGCCCCAGCATAGTTCTCTCCCCTCCCCAGAACAGTTCTAGACAACCTTCGTTCTTCCTGCTTCTCTTTGTTCCTTTCTTTAGGTGTATTTGAAGGAAGAGGAGATGGCTGCTAGTGCTTATTTTTTTCTCATCTTGCCAATCCTTCTAGAGTACTCTTAGAACCCCTTCAGTCCTCATCAGCACTTTTCAGTTTAAGCCTAGATCAGGCCTCCTTTGGACTTCCATTCACATCCTCACCCGCCCTCCCCATCAGCCACCTCACTACACAGGAATCAGAGTAACGCTAAGCAAAACAAAAGGAAATCAGATAAGCCCATCAGATGAGACGTCCCTGTTTACATTTCATCAGTCCTATGACATGCCCACAAAGTTATGTTTCTCTGGCTCATTTGACAGAACAGGAGATTAACTGGCCTAGGACACATGGCTGATGAGAGGAGAGCAGAGGTAGTTAGTTATCCTTGATTCCACAACGAAACCTGCTTTACTAGTTCTTTTTTTTTGGGGGTGGGGTGGGGGGAGGAAAGGGTTTATTCAGCTCACGTCTCCTGGGTCGTAGTTCATTGCTTAGGGAACCCAAGGCAGGAACTCAGGGCAGGAACCTGGAGGCAGGAGCTGAAGCACAGGCCATGGAGGAATGCTGCCCACTGGCTTGCTCCCTGCTTTACTAGTTCTGACATCTCACCATATAAGCAGACTTAAGGATTTCCCCTTTCATCTGCTGCAGTGGTGTATAAACTAGGGTGGTCTCTGACATCCAACAATATGAAATGTTAATATGCCAAATTGCTATTGTCATTATATAGCTGGGATTTTTATGTCAGATGTCTCCATTATTCCATTTGGGCTACAGTACCAGTGGGGCTGCAGAGTGGGTAGCCTGTAAGCAACACCAATTACTTCCTTATAGTTCTGGGAATTGGGGTGTCATGTTGGGGATTAGATTCCGACATAAGAATTTTGGGAGTGCATCAACATTTAATCTTTAATTTTGTTTAAAGAAAAAGCTGCAGTCAACCCAAGTCTGGAGGAGCCGGATAGAAATTATATGGCTGCTGTTCCCCCCCTACAGCCTGCACCTCTTTTCCACCCTCCCCTCCTTAGTGCTGTCCCCCCCCACAGCCTGCACCTCCTTAGTGCTGTCCCCCCCTACAGCCTGAACCTCCTTTCCATCCCCCCTCCTTAGTGCCTTTGCCATCTGCCTTCTCATGGCAGCTTAAAGACTTCCTGTAGACAGTACTAAGTTGGGAAGTCTTCTTAACGACTTCCTGTAGACAGTACTAAGTTGGGAAGTCTTCTTAAAGACTTCCTGTAGACAGTACTAAGTTGGGAAGTCTTCTTAAAGACTTCCTGTAGACAGTACTAAGTTGGGAAGTCTTCTTGACCCTGACTCCTTCCAACCTGCTCTCACACACGTTTTGGTTGGCTGCCTGACCTCTCAACCTCTGAGGTACGTGTTCCCAATCCATCACTGGGCTCACGCTTGACAGTTATTACCACGACCCCTGGAGAACTACAGCCTCAGGGTTCATCTTGGAAGCTCAAATTTGAGCTTAGCACAAATCCCAAATGGTACCAGTTCTTCTTTTTCTGAAACTAGAACTGATTTATAAGAATAATAGAAACCAAATGTTTTATGCAGTTTTTTAAAAAATTTTATTCATTTCTGTATGTGTATGAATGTACTGTCTGCATGTAGGTCTGTGCACCCATGTCGTGCAATGCCGCGGAGGTCAGAAGAGGGTCTCGGATTCCCCCGGAACTGGAGTTCTCCTGGAATTGGAGTTTCGGACGGTTCTCGGCCGCCATGTGGGTGCTGGGGATCGAACCCGGGTCCTCTGCAAGAGAGGTTGGCACTCTTAACCGCTAGGCTATCTCTCCAGCCCGAAACCAATTTTTTTTAAGTAGAATTTATTTATTTATTTATTTATTTATTTATTTATTTATTTATTTATTATTATTATTATTTTTTTGAGACAGGGTCTCCCTATAGCCCCAGCTGGCCTGTAACTCACTCTGTAGACCAGGCTGACCTTGAACTCACAGAGATCCACCTGCCTCTGCCTCCCGAGTGCTAGGATTAAAGGCATGCACCACCACACCCGGCTTAAAGACAGTTCCTAGCCACCATGTGGGTGCTGGGAATTGAACCCAGGTCCTCTGCAAGAATGGTCAACGCTCTTAACCACTGAGCTATCTATCTCTCCAGCCCCTAAAGTAGAATATTTTTTATTTGTTCTTTGATAACTTAAAAATTCCCCTCCCACTCTCCTGGACATCTCCAACATGCTCCCCCCCCATTTCTGTTTTTTTATGTTAATAACTCACTGAATCCAATTAGTGCTGTCTGCTGATCTTGTTGCTTTGATCTTGTGCAAGTAACCACAGCTGCACTGAGCTCATGATCACAGTGGCCTGGTCATGTCTGGAAGACAGCGTTCCACCGCTCTCCTCCCGAGGGTCCAGCTCCTCCATTCTTTTCTTTTTTTTTTTTTTGGTCTTTTTGAGACAGGGCCTCCCTGTAGCCCCAGCTGTCCTGGAACTCACTCTGTAGACCAGGCTGGCCTTTCACTCACAAAGATCCGCCTGCCTCTGCCTCCCAAGTGCTAGGATTAAAGGCATGCGCCACCACGCCCGGCAAGCTCCTCCATTCTTTACTGTTGTGCAATGTTCCCTGATCCTAGGGACTGAGTGGATTGGGTTGATACAGATGTCTTATTTAGGGTTGAAGTGTGGAGATGACTTTAATGGGAAAGACTCTGTAACAAGACTTTACAAATTGAAATTTAATTGTAAATTGTAAGCCAAGCCGGGCGTGGTGGCGCACACCTTTAATCCTAGCACTTGGGAGGCAGAGGCAGGCGGATCTTTGTGAGTTCAAGGCCAGCCTGGTCTACAGCGTGAGTTCCAGGACAGCTGGGGCTACAGGGAGACCCTGTCTCAAAAAGACAAAAAAAAAAAATTGTAAGCCAAGTTAATCCGTATGTTTTGAGAACATTTAGAACTATGTACTCCTAAGACAGACTATAATCAGTCCAATGATGATTTGGAATCCGAACGTAACTCTTTTTTTTTTTTTTTTTTTTTTTTAGCCTGTAGCCACAGCTGTCCTGGAACTCACTCTGTAGACCAGGCTGGCCTTGAACTCACAAAGATCCACCTGCCTCTGCCTCCCGAGTGCTAGGATTAAAGGTGTGCACCCCCACTCCGGCTAACAGTGGTTAGATGCCACGAAGTAGGTGGCAGTGCCTTAACCGTAGCGTGTTGTTAGGCCCGAGGGCCTCTTCCATCCCTGTCTTTTCCTTCCTTCCTTCCTTCCTTCCTTCCTTCCTTCCTTCCTTCCTTCCTTCCTTCCTTCTCACACCATGCTTGACATGCTATCCAATATATAGGAAAAGTGCCTGTTCTTTGAGATTTCAGTTCTGAGAGAACAGTTTTGGGAGAAATCAGGACTCCTTACAGGAAGATTGGGCCCATTCTTGGTTCGCCTACTCCAAGTGTGAAGTTCCTCGTGAATGGGGCACCCGCCACACTGAGTACCTAGTGGGCACTTATTCTCTGCACTTTTTTTTTTTTTTTACCAGTTAAGAGTCTCTATTAACTGCACACCACCGTAGAGATGAGCTTCCCTGGCCAAGGTCGAGGACAGTGCTAATCGATGAGTATAAACATAATTGGAAGGCAATTTGACAACAGGTTGCTCAGCAAAGTGACAATGTAGGTTCCTCCCATGCCATGGGCTTTTGACCGGGTTTATAATACCAGGCATGAATCCCTTCCTATAAGTGTTATTTACTGAGGATCAGCAGAGAACTTAGCATTTCACACAGGTTAAATTTCCAGAAAGCATCAAGCTCATTTTTTTAAGATTTTTAAAAATTTTATTTATTTTTTACGTGTATGAGTGTACTGTCTGCATGTAGGTTTGTGTTGTGCAATGCCGCGGAGGTCAGAAGAAGGCGTTGGATTCCCCTGGAACTGGAGTTAAAGACGGTTCTCAGCCATCAGGTGGGTGCAGGGGATCGAACCCCGGTCCTCTGCAAGAGCAGCCGGCTCTGCTCCATTTCTCCATCCCCAAGCTCATTCTTTTAAGCATTAAAATCTACTTTTAAATCCAGTCACACCGTACTACTGATGCAATGGAGTTCCACTTCTATTAATTCATTTGTTCACAATTTTTGCAGCTGTTTCCCAAATTGGCTTGTACTGAACAACTCTCTAGGTCAACCCATTTAATTACTTATTGGGCCCATTCGCTGTTAATCTTAAATATTTTGCCAAGAAAAAAAAAACAACTATTTCAAATTCTTAGCTGGGCATCATGGTGCACTTCTGCAATCCCAGCACTTGGGAGGCTGAGGCAGGAGGATTGCTTGACTGTAGACCAGACCAGCTTGGTCTACATTGTGAGTTCTAGGTCAGCCAGGGCTACACAGTAAGACCCTGTCTCAAAACACCCCAAAAACAAAACAGAAAAGAAACAAAATTCCATTTTTAAAGGTTAGTTAATATGTGTGTATGCGTGTGTATCTGTCTGTGCACATGTGTGTGCAGATGCATGTGCCTGCGTGCACGTGGAGGCTAGAAGAGAATGCTCGGCGTCAGTCTAACAGTCTCCCTACTCCTGAGTTCGCCTTTCCTGCTGGGAAGCCAGTAGCTTCAGCAATCTTTCTGTCTCCATCCCCTTTGCATTGGGCTTCCAGGAGTGTGTGGGATGCCCAGCTTATCATGAAGGAGCTGGGATCTGAACTCTAGTTTTCGTGATTCTACAGTAAGTGCTCTTAGCTGCCGAGCCTCCTTCCAGCCCCAAGAAATACAATTCTTCATTGTGTACTTAAAACTTGAGAATACTCTTTCATAGACCAAGTGCATTCAACATGGTAGCATTTTCTCTGCCCATCATTCTTTGGAGTGGCAAAAACATGCCCAGGGACTTCTAACTGAATTATTGGTCTTATTTTTGTCCAACGTTTCCTCCCACATTGTCAAATGTGACCTTTTCCTGTGTTATCAAGCATACCCTTAGAAACTTGTGTTCTTAAAAAAAAAAAACAAAGATGTGTGTTCTTTTATAACTATGGATTTTAATTATTAACACTACAGGAACCAGAGGACTTAGCTCCCTAGAAGTACTTGCAGTAAAGTATGCCTAGAGCCTGTACCCAGGGCCAAAGACTTGAATGGTTTTAATTTTATAAATTATTAAAGAGCCTTTCTTTCTCTTTCTTTCTTTCTTTCTTTCTTTCTTTCTTTCTTTCTTTCTTTCTTTCTTTCTTTCTTTCTTTCTTTTCTTTCTTTCTTTCTCTTCTCTCCTTCCTTCCTTCCTTCCTTCCTTCCTTCCTTCCTTCCTTCCTTCCTTCCTTCCTTCCTTCCTTCCTTCCTTTCTCTTTCTTTCTTTCTTTCTTTCTTTCTTTCTTTCTTTCTTTCTTTCTTTCTTTCTTTCTCTTCTCTCCTTCCTTCCTTCCTTCCTTCCTTCCTTCCTTCCTTCCTTCCTTCCTTCCTTCCTTCCTTCCTTCCTTTCTTACCTTGATGGGATCCTTTTTTTCTCCCTTCCCTCCTTCTTTCCTTCCTTCTTGGATCTCTCATAGCCCAGGCTGGCCTTGAACTCACTATGTAGCCAAGGATGACCTTGAACTCAGGATCCTTCTGCCCCTACCTCCTTTATGATGGACTTGTAGACGTGCACTACCATGCCCAGTTTATAAAAGCTCTTAATGTGGGCCTGGAGAGATGGCTCAGTAGTTAAGAACACTGGTTGCTCTTGCAAAGGACCTGGGTTCAATCCCAGCAACCACATGGTAGCTTACAACTGTCCTTAACTCCAGTTCCAGGGGAATTCGACACCTTTTTCTGACCTCTGTAGGCATTGTATGATGCGGGTGCACTTACATATATGCAGGCAATATGCTCATACACATAAAATAAAAATAATAAAGTATTTAAAAAAATTTAAAAGCTCTTAATGCATAGTTTTGGGAATATTTGTTTTGGATGGTTATAGGAATCTATGCTAATTAAAATAACTGGAAAAATCAGCTATTATGTTAATGATGTGAGACAGCTTCCATGAAGTCCAAAACTTCAAAAATCAGGGTATTGAAGGGAGATTGGTACAGTTTCTTCCTTCTGTGTTTCCACTGAGAACCCGAGGCTGAGTTCATAAATCATGCAGTAGATCTGCCCAGAGCTCTCTGGGGACATTTCTGCTCTAGAAGAATTAGGATATATTTAGGGAGAGCAGTTCCTAAGCTTGTGTGTGTGTGTGTGTGTGCGTGTGTGTGTGTGTGTGTGTGTGTGTCTTTTTTGAGACAAGGTCTTTCCCTGTGGACCAGGACTTTGGGTGATCTTCTTACTTCCCTAGTTCAAGGATTAGAGGTGCAAGTCACCATGCCCAGCAGCTCCTAAGCTTGTCACAGACGCTGTCAAGTGAGAGATGAAAATAGTAAGAGCTGAGTACTCAAGATGCCAAGATGGAGCCCGGGATCCCAGCACTCAATACACCCAGATGGAGCCTGGGATCCCAGGACCCAAGACACAGAGATGGAGCCTGTGATCCTAGCACTCAACATGCTGAGATGGAATCTGTGATCCCAGCACTCAAGACTCCGAGATGGAGCTGGCGATCCCAGAACTTTGCGATCCCAGAACTTTTTGGAGCCCGTGATCCCAGTACTCAAGATGCCAAGATGGAGCCCGTGATCCCAGGACTCAAGATTCTAAGATGGAGCTGGTGATCCCAGCACTCAAGAAGCTGAGATGGAGCTGGTGATCCCAGAACTTTTTGGAGGAAAAAAAAAAATTAAAGGGAACAACAACAACAAAAAGACTTGCTCAAAGAACTTACCCAAACAGTAAACTTCTGCATCAAAAAAGTTAAAAAAAGAAGACTTGAGAAAAAGATACAAAATAGGACTTAATATATAAGGCAGAATGCATGAGTGGAGGGGTAGGGCATGGATTGGGGGAAGGGCATAAACTTGATTAAGAAATATTGTATGAAATGCACAAAAGCTCAATAAAAATTTAAGGGAAAAATTATCCTGTGTTTGGGGTAGCAGTGGCAGCCTGCACAGGTAGAAGGCAGCATCATTGTGACATTCCTGACTTCCTACCCACTAGCTAGGGAACTCCTAGGGCCCCTCCCTCAGTTCTACACCAGGCTTTTGTGCTCCTGGACCCAGGAACAGGTGTTTGCGACCAGCCCTGGGGAGCGGGTAGGCAGACCCCATGTGGAGGGTGTATGAGGCTGAACTCTGGCAGGTGGTGAGAGTCCCCATCTGTGCTCTGGTGGCCTTATTCCAGAATCCCTACCCACTAGCCAGGGAACACTTAGGACCCCTCCCTCAGCTTCAGGCTAGGCTTTCCTGCCCCTGGACCCAGATTCAGACGTTAGCAGTCCATACAATATTTACTTAATCAAGTTTCTGCCCTTCGCCCCATCCATGGCACCCCCCCCTCAGCCCAATGCATTATGGCCTTACATGTTAAGTCCTGTCGTGTATCTTTTTTTCTGCGAGGTCTTTTTTTTTTTTTTTTTTTAACTTTTCTTTGATGCAGAAGTTTACTGTTGAGTAAAGTTCTTTAGAGCAGAGTCCTTTTTGTTTTTGTTGTTCCCTTTAATTTTTTGTTTTCCTCCACAAAAGGTTCTGGATAACCAAGCTCCATCTCAGGCGTTCATCTTGAGTGCTGGAAGATCACCACTCCATCTTAGAATTCTTTGAGTCCTGAGGATTCACGGCAGCTCCATCTTGGCAATCTTGAGTACTGGGGATCACGGGCTCCAAAAAGTTCTGAGGATCGCAAAGTTTTCGGTGGGAAGTCGCCAGCTCCATCATCAGTCTTGAGTGCTGGGATCACAGATTCCATCTCAGTCCGCAGTGGTTGAGGGCTAGGACACAGCTCCATGCCCTTGTCTTGGGGGTCCTGGAATCCCAGGCGTCCATCTTGGGTGTATGAGTGCTGGATCCCGGGCTCCATCTTGGCATCTTGATAAGGACTTCAGCTCTTACTATTTTCATCTCTCACTTGGCACAGCCGTTCGTTGACAAGCTTAGTAGCTGCTTGGGCATTTGGTGACTTGCACACGCCTTAATCCTTGAACTAGGAAGTAAAAGATCACCCAAAGGCCGGTCCACAGGGAAAGACCTGTGTCTCAAAAAAAGCACACAATACACACAGCACACACACACACGCACCACACACACACACACAAGCTTAGAACTAGCTCTCCCTAAATATATCCTAATTCTTCAGAGCAGAATGTCCCCAGAGATGCTCTGGGCAGATCTACTGCCATGATTCTATGAACTTCAGTCCACTCGGGTTCTCAGTGAAACACAGAAGAAGGAAGAAACTGTACCCAATCTTCCCTTTCAATACCCTGATTTTTTGAAAGTTTTGACTTCATGGAAGCTGTCTCACATCATTCAACATTAATAAGCTGATTTTTCCGAGTTTGTTTAATAGCATTAGTTCCTATGAACCATCCCAAACCAAATATATCCCAAAACTGTGCATTAAGAGCTTTTAAATATGTTTTTAAACATTACTTTATTCATATTTGTATTGTAAGCTGTTATAGCAATATTGCTGCATTATGTAATGACCATGCAACCAATGCCTAAGGGTTTCGAAAAGTATTCTTAGCAGAGGTCCACCTGATCACGAAGTTCCCTCGAACTGGAATAGTTGCAAGGACCACCAGTTTAGCTAGCCACTTATGTGGTGCTGGGGAATGAACACTAGGTCCTTTGCCAAAAGAGCAGACACAGGTGTGTTTCTACTTAACTACGCCTGAGCCATCGCTCCAGGCCCACATAAGAGCGTTTTATAAACTGGGCATGGTACGTGCACCTCGTCTACAAGATCCACGGATATAAGGCAAGGTAGGGCACGCAAAGGCGATCGAGTTAGGTATCTCTTGCTGAGGTCAGGTACTGTGTTCATAGAGTTCAAGCCACCTGGGCTATTGAGAGATCCAGAAGAAGGAAGGAAAGAAGGAGGGTGAAGGGAGGGGACAGAGAGAAGGACCATAAGGAAGAAAGGACAGGAAGGAAGGAAGGAAAGGAAGGAAGGAAGGAATGAAGGAAGAAAGGAAGGAAGGAAGGAAGGAGAAAGAGGAAAAGAAACGACAAGACAATGAAAACCCAGCAAGAAGAAAGAACAAAGTGACTAAACAACAGGAACGAGAACGAGATGCCCGACTTTAACTGGTTAAGACAGAAGAAGACAAAAGAATGAAGAAGTAATTAGAGGATATGGAATGCAAGAGGTAGGCAAGTCTACGGAGCCGATAGACCATGCACCGCTGCCCACCGCGAGAGAAGATTCGTACAACAAGAGAATCCCCCCCCTCTCGAAACGAACAGAGGAAGAACATGCCCAGAGGGGAAGAGGAAGCCCCCACCACGAAGCTCTCCTCTTCAACTACGTTCTTTTCCTAAAACTTAACACCCATCCCCTTCAAATGTCTTTGTGGCCCTGGGTACAGGCTCTAGGGGCATACTTTACTCACCAGATCTACCTTCTATGGGATAGCAAGTGCTCATGTTCCGTGAGTGTTATAATTAAAACCATGAGTTAAAAAATGACAACACACAACATCTTTGTTTTTTTTTTTTTTAAGAACACAATTTTCTAAGGAGTATGCTTATAACACAGGAAAAGAGGTCACATTTGACAATAGAGTTGGGAGGAACACGTTGGACAAAAATAAGACCAAATAATTCAGTTAGAAGTCCCTGGGGCATCGTTTTTAGCAGCTCCAAAGAATGATGCGCAGAGAGAAAATGCTACCATGGTTAATGACTTGGTCTATGAAAGAGTATTCTCAAGTTTAAGTACAACAATGAAAAACTTGTATGTCTTGGGGCTTGGACGAGCGCTCCGGACGCTAAGAGCACTTGTTCACTGTGCAATCTCCCGACAACTAGAGTTCAACAGATCCCAGCTCCTTCAATGACTAAGCTGGGCATCCCAAATCACTCCTGGAAGCCCAATTGCAAAGGGGATGGAGACAGACCGAAGATTGCTGAAGACTACTGACGCTTCCAAATGTTTCCCAGCAGAAAGAGAGCGAATCAGGAGAGGGAGACTGTTAGACTGGGTTGACGCGAAGCCATCTCTCTCTAGCCTCCACGTGCCGCAGGCACATGCACTTGCAACACAAACATAGTGCACAGACACGATAACACACACATCAAAAACACGCAGACGACATATTAACTAGAACCTTTAAAAAATCGGAATTTGTTTTTCTGTTTTTTGTTTTTGGTTTTTTTTTTTTTTTTTTTTTTTTACTGTGTAGCCCTGGCTGACTAGAACTCACAATGTAGACAAGCTGGCCTTCTGGTCTACAGTCAGCAATCCTCCTGCCTTCAGCCTCCCAAGTGCTGGCAATTGCAGGAGTGCACCATGATGCCCAGCATAAGAATTTGAAAATAGTTGTTTCTTTTTTTCTTGGCAAAATATTTAAGATTAACAGCGAATGGGCCCAATAAGTAATTAAATGGGTTGACCTAGAGAGTTGTTCAGTACAAGCCAATTTGGGAAACAGCTGCAAAAATTGTGAACAAATGAATTAATAAAAATTAAAAAAAAAAAAAAAAAAAAAAAAAAAAAAAAAAAAAATTTAAAAAGAATTTTAATGCTTCACAACAGAAGAGCTTGGGGCGATGGGAGAAACATGAGAGGCAGAGACCGGACTGCCTGTGCGAGCAGGACCGGGGTTCATCCCCTGCACCCACCCTGATGCTATGGAGAACGTTCCTTAACTCCGAGTCTCCAGGGGAACTTCACAACACGCCTTCTTTCCTGACCTCCGCGAGCATTCGCCACAACCATCAAACCTTACATTGCAGACAGTACTACCTCCAATACCACCTCGTAACAAAATAAATAACGAATTTTAAAACATCTTAACAAAAGGATGAGCTTTTCCGTGATGACATTTCTGCGAAATTTCAACCTGTGTGACCAAATTGCTAAGTTCCTCACTGCTGATCCTCAGTAAATAACACTTATAGGAAGGGATTCATGCCTGGTATTATAAACCCTGGTTCAAAGCCCATGCATGGGAGGAAACCTACATTGCACTTTGCACTGAGCAATACTCGTTGTCAAATTGCCTTCCAATTATGTTTATACTCATCGATTAGCACTGTCCTCGACCTTGGCCAGGGAAGCTCATCTCTACGGTGGTGTGTCGCAGTTCAATACAGAGATCTGTAACTGGTTAATAAAAAAAAAAAAAAAAAGTGCAGAGAATAAGTGCCCACTAGGTACTCAGTGTGGCGGGTGCCCCATTCACGAGGAACTTCACACTTGGAGTAGGCAACCAAGAAATTGCCCACTAACTTCCTGTAACAGACGGAGTCATCTGAGCTAGCAGTTATCTACCCCAAAACTAGATAATACACGTCTGATCTCAAAACTGAAAACATCTCAAAAGAACAGGCACCTTTCCTATAATATTGGATCAGCCATGAAGCATGGTGTGAGATAGGAAGGGACAGGAGAGGATAGGTAAGAAGAAGGAAGGAAGGAAGGAAAGGAAGGAAGGAAAAGACCAGGGATGGAAGAGCCCTCGGAGCCCTAACAACTACGCTACTGTTAAGGCCACTGCCACCGTACTTCCGTGGTTGACATTTACTAAGCCTCACTGTTGAGCACGGTCGAAGTGGGGGTGCACACCTTAATCCTACACCTACGGTGAGAGGCAGAGGACACGGTCGGAATTTTTTGAGTTTGAGGCCAGCCTGGCGTCTACAGAGTGAGTTCCAGGACAGCAAAAAAAAAAAAAAAATGAAACAAAAAAAAAAGAAAAAAAAACAAGAGTACGTTCGCGATTCCCAACCTCATCACTCTGCGACTGTATCTATAGTCCGTGTGCTTAAGTAGTAATCATAGTTTCTAAACTGCGTTCTACAACAAAACCATCACGGAATAACCCTTCGGGGCCCTTTTACAATTTTTTTTTTTTGTCTTTGAAGACAGGGCTCTCCCTGGCTAATAGCCGCAGCATGTCCTGGAACGTCACAGTCCTGATAGACCAGGCTGGCTTTGAAAACTCACAAAGATCCGAGCTGCCCTCTGCCTCCCAAGTGGCTACAGGACGCAACAAATTAAAGGTATGTTGCGCCACCCACAGCCCGGCTTGGCTTACCAACTTAAGCACCACTTTTCTAAATTTTCCAATTTTGGTAAAGTTCTCTGTTACAGAGTTCCTTTCCCACTTTGTACACAGTTTCATCCTCCACACTTTCAACCCTAAAATAACAGTGCTTGTATTCATAACCCATAAATGTGCCAACTACATCCCTGTAGGATTTCATGGGGAACATTGCTCACAAACAGTTAACAGACTCCTGCAGTTGGGGTGGTGTCCGGGGTTGCCGTAGTGGACGAACCCAAAACTAGGGCGCATGCCTTTAATCCACGCACTTGGGGCACGGAGACGCAGCGCCGCGATCTTGTGGAAGTGACAAATGGCCCAGCCTGGGGTTCTACAGAGTTGAGTTCCAGGACAGGCTGGCGGCTTACAGGGTGAAGGCCCTGTCTCAAAAAGACAACAAAAAAAAAAAAGAAAAGAATGGACGGGCAGCTGGACCCTCGGGAGGAGAGCGGTGGAACGCTGTCTTCCAGACATGACCAGGCCACTGTGATCATGAGCTCAGTGCAGCTGTGGTTACTTGCACAAGATCAAAGCAACAAGATCAGCAGACAGCACTAATTGGATTCAGTGAGTTATTAACATAAAAAAACAGAAATGGGGGGGGAGCATGTTGGAGATGTCCAGGAGAGTGGGAGGGGAATTTTTAAGTTATCAAAGAACAAAAAATAAATATAAGAAAAAAAAAAAAAAAACTTTTAGGGGCTGGAGAGATAGCCGTAGGCTCAGTGGTAGAGCGTCCTTGACCCATTTTCTTGCAGAGGAACCTGGCGTTCACAATTCCCAACAGCACCCACATCCGGTGGCTAAGGACAAACCTGTCTTCAAGTCCCGCGTGTGGTGGTGCATGCCTTTCAAGTCCTAGCACTCCGGAGGGCAGAGGCAGGCTGGATCTCTGTGAGTTCAAGGTCAGCCTGGTCTAACAGAGTGAGTTTCAGGACAACCTGGGTCTATAGTGGGACCGTGTCTCAAAAAAATAATAATTAATAATAAATTAAATAGAATAAATAAATAAATTCTACCTTACAAAAAAATTGGTTTCTAGCGGGCTGGAGGAGAATAGCCCAACCTAAGCGGATTAAGAGTGCCAACCTCTACTTGGCAGAGGACCCGGGTTCGCATCCCAGCACCCACATGGCGTCCGAGAACCGTCCGAAACTCCCAATTTCCAGGAGACACTCCAGTTCCCGGCGGGAATCTGAGACCCTTCTCTGACCTCCGAACGGCATTGCACGACATGGGTGGCACAACTCTACATGCAGACAAGTACATTTCATACACATACAGAACATGAATAAAAAATTTTTTAACAAAACTGCATAAAACATTTTGGTTTTCATTATTTCTGTGGATTAAATCCAGTTCTTAGTTCAGAAAAAGAAAACTGTACCATTTGGATTTGTGCTAAGCTCAAATTTGAGCTTCCAAGATGAACCCTGAGGCTGTAGTTCTCCAGGGGTCGTGGTAATAACTGTCAAGCGTGAGCCCAGTGATGGATTGGGAACACGTACCTCAGAGGTTGAGAGGTCAGGCAGCCAACCAAAACGTGTGTGAGAGCAGGTTGGAAGGAGTCAGGGTCAAGAAGACTTCCCAACTTAGTACTGTCTACAGGAAGTCTTTAAGAAGACTTCCCAACTTAGTACTGTCTACAGGAAGTCTTTAAGAAGACTTCCCAACTTAGTACTGTCTACAGGAAGTCATTAAGAAGACTTCCCAACTTAGTACTGTCTACAGGAAGTCATTAAGAAGACTTCCCAACTTAGTACTGTCTACAGGAAGTCTTTAAGAAGACTTCCCAACTTAGTACTGTCTACAGGAAGTCGTTAAGAAGACTTCCCAACTTAGTACTGTCTACAGGAAGTCTTTAAGAAGACTTCCCAACTTAGTACTGTCTACAGGAAGTCTTTAAGAAAGAAACTTCCCCAACTCTAGTACTGTCTTACAGGGATCTTTAAGCTGCCATTGAAGAAGCAGATGCAAAGGCAACTAAGGACGCGCGGGATGGAAAGGAGGTGCAGGCTGTGGGGGGGGACAGCACTAAGGAGGTGCAGGCTGTGGGGGGGGACAGCACTAAGGAGGGGAGGGTGGAAAAGAGGTGCAGGCTGTAGGGGGGGAACAGCAGCCATATAATTTCTATCCGGCTCCTCCAGACTTGGGTTGACTGCAGCTTTTTCTTTAAACAAAATTAAAGTTAAATGTNTGATTAAGAAATAGGGGATGGAACTTTGTGAGTTAAAGGGCGGCCTGGTTTATAGAGTGAGTCCAAGGAAAGCGGGGGCAACAGGGAAACCCTGTCTCAAAAAGACCAAAAAAAAAAAAAAAAAAAAAAGAAATATTGTATGAAATGAACAAAAGCTCAATAAAAAATTAAGGAAAAGGAAAAGAAAAAGAAAAGAAAATAGTAAGAGCCTCCAGTTACACAGCGCAGGTTACTCTGCACTGCTGGTCTTTACACACTTGCATTGCTGGGACATGATTGGCTCCATTAAATAAACGTAATACGTTTCCATGAATCCACTGCTGGCCCTAGACCAGGATTTCCACGACCCTAGTGGCCGTCGCCTCTGCCCAGATCTGAGATCTTCCTTTTCCCATTCCCTTGCTCTGTTTTATAACATTTTGTGTCCGTATGAGCATTTCTTCTTTCTGTCTTTACTTTTTGTTTCAGATTGGGTATGGGGTGTCCAAGGCTGGCCTTGTTCTCCACATAAAACCTCTGATTTTCCTGCCCCAGCCTCCCAAGTGTTGGGATTACAGGTGGACCGAAATGGGAAATATCTATATATTTCTAAAAGGTATTTTTGTGGGGCTGAAGGGAAGGCTCAGGAGTTCAGAATGCTTACTGCTCTGTGGAGGACCCAACACCCACATGATGGCTCACAACCACCAGTAACTCTAGTTCCAGAAAACCCAATATTTTCTTTGGCCTGCATGTGTGTGTGGTACATACAAGCTCATTCAGGCTCACACACATATACATGCATAATTAATTTTTTAAAAGTATTTAAATTTTAGAGATTTATCTTAACATTTATTTATTTATTTATTTTTGGTCTTTTTGAGACAAGGTCTCCCTTTAGTCCCAGCTGACCTGGAACTCACTATGTAGACCAGGCTGGCTTTGAACTCACAGAAATCTGCCTGCCTCTGCCTCAAGTCCTGGGCTTAAAGGTGTGTGCCATCACGCCCAGCTATTTTAAATTTTTTTATGTGTATGAGTGTATATATGTAAATACACCCATGTTATGCAGTGCTCGTGGAAGCCAGAAAAGGATATCAGATTCCCTGGAACTGGAGTAATGGGTGGTTGTTAGCCCTCATGTGGGTGTGTTGGGAACTGAATCTGGGTCCTTTGCAGGAGCAGCTGGTGCTCTTAACCACTAAACCATTTCTCCAGCCCCCAAAAGGTAATTTTTTAAATTATACTTTTTTTTTAATGTGTATGAATGTACTGTCTGCATGTAGGTTGGTGCACCTGTGTCGTGCAATGCCATGGAGGTCAGAAGAGGGCGTCAAATTCCCCTGGAACTGGAGTCAAAGACGGTTCTTAGCACCCATGTGGGTGCTGGGAATCGAACCCTGGTCCTCTGTAAGAGTAGTCAGTGCTCTTAACTGCTGAGCCTTCTCTCTAGTCCCTAATTATACTTTTTTTTTTTTTTTTGGTCTTTTTGAGACAGTGTCTCCCTGTTGTCCGAGCTGTCCTGGAACTCACTTTGTAGACCAGGCTGGCCTTGAACTCACAAAGATCTGCCTGCCTCTGCCTCCCAAGTGCTAGGATTAAAGGCGTGCGCCACCACGCTCGGCCAGCAGTACATACTCTTAACCGAAACAGCAGTACATACTCTTAACTGCTGAACCATCTCTCCAGCTCTTAGATCTTTTAACCTTATAAAAAGAATGCTGTGCTGTGTATAGTATGTTGAGATTATCCATGTCACATCACCAACATTAATCCATATGGTTCCATGATGCTCTTTGTTATTCAGTTACTCCAAATAATATTCTTGCCTTTGAATATATCGTACTTTAAGTTCACTTGTGTATTCTTTCATTCATTCTGTCAGTGGGCATTTGGGTATTTTCCAGGTTTTTTTTTTGTTGTTCTGGTGAATAGGACTTCCAGGAACATCCTTCTATATATTCCTGCAGAGAACTGTGGCTCATTGGTAGAGTAGAGTGCTAGCTTAGTGTGCAAAAGGCCCTTCGTCTGATGTCCAGCACCGTAAAACAAACAAAATGTTTCCCGTTGATCACATGTTAACAGCTTCCTTTATACATTCAAATATATAGTCATGTAGGAAAGGAGTTTCTGGTTTGCACAGTGTGTGTGATTTGAACTTCATAAAACAACACCAAATTCTTTCCCAAAGTTGTACTGATTCATGTCTCACCAGACACATTTGAGAAACCCTGTGAACAACATTCTTTTTAACACCTGTTGTTGTCAGACTTGACATTTTTAACAGACAAATAAATATAAATATCTCTTAATTTGCCTACACCTAATCATTGATGAAGTTGATTCCTCTGTGTGTGTGTGTGTGTGTGTGTGTGTCTGGTGGTGGAAGTTCACTTGAAGTTTTAGCACAGTGAGGGTGTGTAGGGTGGATGAATCAGGGAGAGCTGAACTCAGCTTAGGGGAGGAGTGTGACACAGTTTTTCTGGTTTGAGGCCTGTGGGTGATGAGATGCTAGAAAGGACGGTGACTCACAGGAAGTCTCCACACCATCCGGTTGGGTCTCTCATTATCCCCAGGAGCTCTATAGTCCGGATCCAGCTCCTGCTTTCCTCAAGGGCCTGGTCGATGTTTGATGACTGGCTGTTGTAGGTGGGTTCCTAGAGAAATACAGCTTGCCACATTGGCTTAGGAAAAAGGATTTATTGCTTTTCAGAGTCGAGGAGGGCCACACTGCCAAGCCACAGGGAGGCCACGGAGGTGCTGGAGCCGGGAACCCAAACCATAGCAGGGGCCCGTCTCTGCGTGGGCGGCTTGCTTCTAACTGCAGGGCAGATTGTCAGCATCTGAGACCTGCATTTTACAGCAGAAACCACACCAAATAAAAAACAGGGAAACTACTTCTGTTTTGCTCATCTTCAAGCAGGCAAATTTAGATGTTAGAACAGTTTAAAAATAGCCTTTGTAAACTTTCTATTCAGCTTCACTGGGCAGGCAGTATTAAGAATTAACAATTTTATGGGCTGCGGCTTCCTGGCTCCCTGTTGAGAACAGGGTTAGTCTGCTCTCAGTTCTCATGCCAGACGGGTGGGCAGAGGGAGGCCTGTAGACTGTCCTGACACAAACTCTTGCAGTACAGGCTTGAAACAGGAGTGTTAATTCCATGCCTCTTTATCCTACCCTCAACCTTGCACCCTTTGCAGGGTAGATTTCATGCTTTCTGCTTTATTTTCACCCAAACCCCCCATATTAAAATAATTGTCAAACAAAGCGTCAAATGTGCTGTGCTCGTGGATGCCATTGTAGAGACGCAGGTAGTTCCTGTCCCCTGGTCTCTCTCTGTGTGGCATCGTAGCCCTCAGGATATTATTATTATTATTATTATTATTATTATTATTTCTATAAAGGGACAGTGTGTTAACTGGGAAAACATAGACTCCCTAATTCTCTGGCCTGGGCAAGTTACTTCTTAAAACAGCTGAAAGCCAGTTTCTCACCCAGTGTAACTGGGCCCATAATCCTTATCTTACAAGAGTTTTGGCAAAACTTAAATAAGCATTAAGGGGGCTGGAGAGATGGCTCAGTGGTTAAGAGTGCCGACTGTTCTTGCAGAGGACCCAGGTTCGATTCCCAGCAACCACATGGCAGCTAAGAACCGTCTTTCAGCTGGGCATGGTGGTCCATGCCTTTAATCCTAGCACTCAGGAGGCAGAGGCAGGTGGATCTCTGTGAGTTCAAGGCCAGCCTGGTCTACAGAATGAGTTGCAGGCCAGCTGGGTCTATAGAGAGACCCTGCCTCAAAGTGACTAACTAACTAACTAACCAAATAAATAAATAAATAAATAAAGTTTGAAAAAAGCATTTAATATGACAACTAGCACATTGGTAACACCTTTTTTTTTTTTTTTTTTTTTTTTTTTTTTTGACAGGGTCTCTAGCCCCGGCTGTCCTGGAATTCACTGTGTAGACCAGGCTGGCCTTGAACTCACAGAGATCCACCTGCCTCTGCCTCCCAAGTGCTGGGATTAAAAGCGTTCACCACCATTCCCCGCTAAGCCAGCAATTTTTTTAAACTTTTTTTTCTTTATTTTCCTTTCATGTGTGGGAGTGTTACGTCTGCATGTTAAAGTGCACCCATGTTGTGCAGTGCCTGAGGAGGACAGAAGAGTGTGTTAGATCCCCTGGGAATGGAGTTATAGTTGTTAGCTGCCATGTGGGTGCTGGGATTTGAACCGGGGTCTTCTATAAGAAGATCCAGTGCTCTTAACCACTGAGCCATCTCTCCAGTCCCGCCACCTATTTTTTTTTTTTTTAGGGTCTCCCTGTAGTCCCAGCTGTCCTGGAACTCGCTCTGTAGACCAGGCTGGCCTTGAATTCACAAAGATCCGCCTGCCTCTGCCTCCCAAGTGCTAGGATTAAAGGTGAGCACCACCACGCCTGGCACTGCCACCTATTTTTTTAAGACAAGGTCTCACTATGTAACTTTGGCTGGCCTGAAACTTACTATATAGACTAGGCTGACCTTAAACTCACAGAGATCTGCCTACATCTGCTTCCAAGTGCTGGGTCTAAAGGTGTGTGCCACTATACATAGCCACCTTAGTTTTGTTGGGAAATGAAGGCTTATTTATTTATTTATTTATTTATTTATTTATTTATTGTGCATGAGTATTGCCTGGTTGTATGTAAGCACACCCATGTTGGTGCAGTGCCTGTAGAGAACAGAAGAGGGTGTTGGATCCCTTGGAACTGGAGTTACAGATGGTTGTTAGCTGCCATGTGGGTGCTGGGATTTGAACTTGGGTCCTCTGCAAAAACAGCCAGTGCTCTTAATCTCTGAGCCATCTCTCCAGTCCTGTGAAGGTGTATTTTTTTGTTTGATTTTGAGTTGTTATAGATGGAAGTGTTTTCGAAGTACAGCCCTGGTAGTGAGCTCTGCCTCTGAAGCAACAGCCTTTGACAATTCTCCAGGTTCTACCACTTGCTCTCTGGGTGATGTCAGGCAAGATGTTTAACATCTCTTCCTGTTTTGGTCACTTGTCCTTCCTCAATGGATGCTGGGTTAAGTGAAGTAGAGCTGCGAACGGGTTAGACTGTGGTGTGTACTCAGTGAGTTGGAGAGATCACAAATGTTATTACTACAAGTTCTGTTATCACTAGACATTTTACATGACTGTGTGTAGATATGGGGAGACAATCAGAACATCCATAGTGGTTTCCGCATTTGTCGTCTAGTGAAGCCAATGCAATATTTAGAAAATGAATACAAAGGTTATAGCCAAAACAAAAATAGTAATTTACAGGTTGATGTTCTGGTTCCGGGCCCTTCCTCTTTTTGAAAATACATTGTGTGTGTGTGTGTGTGTGTGTGTGTGTGTGTGTGCGCGTGTGTGCGCGCGCGGGTGGTATGTGGTGCACGTGCACACGCGTTTGTGGTGTGTGTGTGACAGTGTGTGTGTGGAAGCCAGAGTAAACCCACGGGAGTCATTTCTCTTCTTCCACCCCACCATGTGGGTCAGGGGGTGGTAGTCAGTTTTGGTGGTGAGCCTTTACCCACAGAGCCATCTTGATAGCCTCACCTCTTTGTTCTTCATTATCTCATCTGAGTCTGGAGGACTGGGAAGGACACAGATAGGCTTTAACATCAGTTTTAGATTTTAATCTCTGCTGTTGATTTGCCACATGAACTTGATGAAAAGACTTGAGCTTTTTTTTTTTTTTTTTTGTTCTTTTCCGAGACAGGTCTCCCTGTAGCCCCAGCTGTCCTGGGAGCTCGCTCTGTTACACCAGGCTGGCCTTAAACTCACAAAGATCCCACCTGCCTCTGCCTTCCCGAGTGCTAGGATTAAAGGTGTGTGCCACCACCCACTCATGGCTGAAAAGACTTGACTTTTTTTTTTTTTTTTTTAATATTTTATTATTATTATTTATTTATTTTTTATTTTTGGGTTCTTTTTGAGACAAAAGGGTTTCCCTGTAGCACCAGCTGTCCTGTGAACCACTGCTTATAGACCAGGCCATTGGGCCTTCTGGAACTCACAGAGCCAGCCGGCTTCAGCTTCCCAATGTGCTGGGATTAAAGGCTTGGGGCACCACCGCCTCGCCCGGCTCGAGCTTTTTTTTTTTTTTTTAAGACTTGAATTTTTTTTTTAACATTAGCACAGTGGAAATACCACTTTTTTATTTTTATTTTTTAAATTTTATTTATTTTTGTATGTGCACCCATGTCGTGCAATGCAGCAGAGGGTCTCTGATTCCCCTGGAACTGGAGTTCTCCTGGAATTGGAGTTACAGACGGTTCTTAGCCGCCATGTGGGTGCTGCGGATCGAACCCGGGTCCTCTGCAAGAGCAGTCGGTGCTCTTAACCGCTAGGCTATCTCTCCAGCCCCAAGACTTGAACTTTTAAAAAAGTGTCCACCCATGGTGTTGTGTGAAATACAGTAAGGTAGTGTGTGTCCGTGCTCCATATGAGGGCTGCCTCTTCCCTGTTTCCTTTTCTCTGCAGGGGAGAAAGAATATGAACTGTCTCCCTTTCCTTATTCTTGACTACCTAAGGGCTTAAATCACTGGATTTACCTTTTTTTGGGTGGGGGTGAGGGCAAGGTCTTACTATGTAGTCCAGGCTGGCCTTGAAATCTCAGAGGTCTACTAGACTATAATTTTAATTTTTTTCATTTGCATAAAACTAGTTTACGAGTATCTGGCTTGAAGGCCTGGTTTTATTTTATTTTTTCCTGACAAATGATAGGTGTTTTAATCGAAAGTGGTTCCTGATTGGTTTCGCCTTCAGTGATTTAATAGGCTCTTATTTGATGTGATTATCTTGCTCCTAAGCAGATTTGCTGAGATGAACGTTCAGTAGTTACAACATTATGACTCAAGTGCTGTTTTAAAGCATCTCAGGCATATTTGTCTTCGTATACTAGGTCTGTTGCTATCATAACGAACTACCATTAGTCTAATGGCCAAAATAACACAAATTTATTTTCTTACAGTTCTGTAGCTGAAGGACAGCAGAAGCTTCGCTGGGCCAAATCAGCATTGGTGGAGCTTTTAGAGCTGTGTTGGTTTAGAGCGCCTTTGGTTGGGAATCTAGTCCTTTACCCTGTCCAGCTTCCAGAAGCATGTGCATTCCTTGGCTCCTGCTCCTTTTGATCCTCAAAGCCAGCATCTTTGACCCTTTCTCTAGCTGCATCTCCCACAATCACAGCTGGGAAAGTTCTTTATTGACCTTCTTGGGCAATAATCCATGACAGTGTCCCCAGCTCAAGAGTCTTATCCTCCATCACATTTGTAAAGTGCTTTTTGCCTTATACCATTACCTCATTTACACGTCTGGGGAGAGAGTGGATATTTGCGGAAGGCCCCGTTACTCTCCCTTCCTCATTTTGTGACTGGACCTAATGTGTTTCCAATAAGAAAATAGCTTTAAAGTGCATGCATATAATCCCAGCATTTGGGAGGCTGAAGCAGGAGGATTGATAGATCAAGGCCAGCCTGGGCTACATAGTGAGTTCCAGGATAACCTGTGGTGTACAGTATATAGAGAGGTAAAGCCACCTGGATTTTGGTAAAGATGTCGTGATAATTTATATGTCAGGGGAACCTTTCTTCAGCTCTTTTCACTTACAAAATGCTCACTGCTTGAAATGATCAATCAATCAAGAATTGCTACTGACTCTCTTCCTTCTCGCTGTTCCACAGGTTTGAGAGTTATGAGTGCTGACTTTCTTGGTGATAATCTCTCTCTCAATCTCTCAATCTCTCTCTCTCTCTCTCTCTCTCTCTCTCTCTCTCTCTCGTATGTTTCCTGGTGCAGGTTTTTGTGCATATGCATGGAGTCCGAGGAGAGGCTCAGGTATTGCCCTTCAGGATGGCCGTCCACCTTGGCCTTACTTGGACCTTAGACTCACTGACTGAGCCTGGTTGGCTGGGGCCAGCAAGCCCCAGGGACCTGCCAGTCTCTGGCTCCCCAGTGCTAGGATTATAACCCTGTGCTACCATGCCCAACTTGCTTTACCTGGGCTCTGGGGATGGACTTCAGGTCCCATGCTTATGTGGCTAGTGTTTCATGGTCTCGGTCATCTTCCATTTCCTGAGCTCTGGGGATGGACTTCAGGTCCCATGCTTATGTGGCTAGTGTTTCATGGTCTCGGTCATCTTCCTATCTCCTGGGCTCTGGGGATGGACTTCAGGTCCCATGCTTATGTGGCTGGCATTTCATAGTCTCGGTCATCTTCCATCTCCTGAGCTCTGGGGATGGACTTCAGGTCCCATGCTTATGTGGCTAGTGTTTCATGGTCTCGGTCATCTTCCTATCTCCTGGGCTCTGGGGATGGACTTCAGGTCCCATGCTTATGTGGCTGGCATTTCATAGTCTCGGTCATCTTCCTATCTCCTGGGCTCTGGCGATGGACTTCAGGTCCCATGCTTATGTGGCTAGTGTTTCATGGTCTCAGTCATTTTCCCTTCGCCCCTCTCACTTTTTTTGACTTGAACAGCTTCTCGTCCTTTGAGTCTTCATTGAGGAATCAGGCCCAAAGTCTTCCATGAACTCTCATCCTCCCTCTTTATATCGTGTGTGCTCACTGAGCTTGTGATCGTTTCTTTACAGTTCTTAACTGCTGTGTTGTCAGTTCCAGGAGGTCGGGGGCTTGCTCTTTACTTCTCTTCATTCCTAGAGCGGCACAGGGTTATGAGCCTTCCGGGTACTAAAGATATTAATAAACGTTGTCACGGGAGCTGGGGGATGTCTCAGCAGTTAAAGCACTTGCCATGCAAGCAAGAGGACCTGGGTTCAGGTCCCCTAAAACACCTAACGCATATAAATGCTAGGTGAGCAAGACATCTCGCCTGTATTTCCGGTCTTGGAAGGTGGAGACAGGGAAGCCCCGGAGCAACTGGTTAGGGAGACCAGCCATATCAGCAAGCTCTGGGTTTGACTGACAGACTCTCTCTGCCTCAGTGAATAAACTAATCAGGGAACAATTCGAACATCAACCTTGGTCTTTCACACACACCCATGCAAACAGGGGATAGCACACCGCACATGCTACCACATCCACCATGCATTATACATGTGGACCAAGAAGCCCAATCCATGTCATGTGGGCTACAGAAGATGCCTTTCAGGTCTGCTCTTCCACTAAGCAGGCAAGGAGAACTCTCACAAGTTTTAGTCTTCAGTTATAAGCCTTGAAGTAGTATGCTACTTGCAAGGGCTCCCTCCATCCCTCTCTTCCTTCCTCCTTCCCTTCCTATTTCTCCTTCCTTTCCTTTTTTTTTTTTTTTCCATCCAGCCTCCCCTCCTTTCCTTCTTCTCTACTCCCTCTCCTGAAACAGAGTCTTGCTATGTAGCTCAGGCTGGACTTAAACTCAAAATCCTGCTTTAGCTGAATGCTGGGTTCACAGATGGGTTCCATTGTTAACCTTTACAAAGGCCTCTTCTGGGTAAAGACACAAGCCCAGTCTCCATTTGAGCTGCACTGGCTCTCGGCTGGTTGCTTTAGCAGGTGTGCACCACCCGGCTATAGGGGTGGCTTCCTTCAGACACCCCAAGCACACAGTGGCCTCCTTCGTGTTTCTTTCTTCATGTCTGGGAATGTGTCTTTAACCTTTTGAGATATCGAATGCTGGCCCCTTCAATTAGCATCTGTGGTGGTCTGAATGAGTCTCCCACCATAGGCTTTAAGTATTCAGACATTTTGTCTCCAGTTGGTGGCACTGTTTTTTTTTTTTTTAATTTTTGTATGTGTATGAATGTACTGACTGCATGTTGGTCTGTGCACCCAGTGTTGTTGCAATGCCACGAGGTCAGAAGAAGAGGGTTTCGGATTCCCCTGGAACTGGAGTTTCTCCTGGAATTAGAGTTACAGACGGTTTTCAGCTGCCATGTGGGCGCTGGGGACTGAACCTGGGTCCTCTGCAAGAGCAGTCGGTGCTCCCAACCGCTAGGCCATCTCTCCAGCCCGGTGGCACTGTTCTTGGAGGTCTTAGAAGGTGTGGCCGTGCTGGAGGAAGTACGTTATTGGGGTCGTACTTAGTGAGTTTAACAAGCCTTGCAGTCTCCAGTCTCTCTCTCTGCTTCCTGTGCTCATTGTGAGATGTGACCCTCGGCTTGCTGCTCCAGCCCCAGCCACCATGCTTCCTGCCACAATGGACTCTGATTCCCTGGAACCGTCAATAGTAAGCTCAAATAAACTCTTCCTTTTGTAAGTTCCCTTGGTCATTGTGGTTTTATCACAGCAACAGAAAAGTGACTAATACAGCATCCAACTGATTTCCTGCTTAACTTGAATTTTCCGGGAGATTTGATAGCACCAGCTTCTGTCTTATTGACAGCAGGGTGATATTGTTGTTCAAAGGTGCCAGTCATTGTGGAAGACTGTACCTATCAGCAGAATGCACAATATTTATTAAAGACATTGAAGTATTAGGCTATATCTGCATGCGGAATATCTAGTAAAATGGAAAATTATTGTTAATTCAGCTCTACAATAACTAAATTAATAATGAAAACAATTATTAAATATTAAAACAATAACCGATTGTGTAGTTATTATGGGTTATATTATATGGCAAAATATAATATTCAAGCAGTACTCAGTGCTCAGTCATCAAAGATGTTAGGCATTTATTATTATTATTATTATTATTATTATTATTATTATTATTATTATTAGTCCAAGCTGGCCTGGAGCTTGCTCTGTAGATCAGGCTGGCCTTCAACTCACAGAGCTCCACCTGCCTCTACTTCCCGAGTGCTGGGATTAAAAGCGTGCACCTGCCTAAGCATTTATAAAAAGACAAGGCATTGCTATGAGCCAGTAGGTTTTCTTTCTTTCCCTTTCTCTCTCTCTCTTTCTCTCTCTCTCTCTCGCTCTCTCTTTCTTTCTCTCTCTTTTCTTTCTTTCCTTTCTTTCTTTCTTTCTTTCTTTCTTTCTTTCTTTCTTTCTTTCTTTCTTTCTTTCTTCCTTCCTTCCTTCCTTCCTTCCTTCCTTCCTTCCTTCCTTCCTTCCTTCCTTCCTTTTCTTTCTTTCTTTTGTAGCTTCATTGATTTTTCAGCAGATATTTTGTTAAAAGAAAAAAGGGAAAGGGAATAGATCCTTTCATTTGAAGTTAACAGATTCATGCCTGAAGAAACACAGTAAAGGCACTCTGTTTACCCCCATTGGGTATTTTGTGCCTTTTTGGACATTTTGATTTTGACCCTTTTGGACATTTGGTTGACACTTTTCACCCTCAGTTTTCTTGTCAGCAGCCCCCACAGCACTGGTGAATGTACTAACAATCAGATAGGTAGGGCATAGAGAAGTTTTTGCAAATCCTGAGGAACTATTAAAAAACATTTAGAGTCTTCAGGCCAGGTGTAGTGGTGGACACTTTTAGTGCCAGCATTCAGGAGACAGAGGCAGGCGGATCTCTGTGAGTTAAGGCCAGCCTGGTCTACATAGTTCCAGGATAGCTGGGGCTGTGGGGAGACCCTGTCTTCATATGGGGCATTAGCATGGCCTGTAATAATAAACAACACCTGGTGAAGATGGATGCCCAACTGGTGAGTCTGGGTTCAGGAGGCCTTGACTCCGAGGATTTACCATCATCTCTGCCACTGAGCCTTGGATACAGTCCACGGTCAGGGTTCAGGCCATGTAGACGGTTTGGTGGAGGTGAAGCTGAAGACAAGGAGTAGATCCCCATCACCAGGCTGGGATGCCTGGCCGAAGACGTGGAGATCAGTGCCTGGAGGAGGTCTGTCTTTCTCCCTGCGCGTTAAGGTGTCTGAGATTATTGACTTGTTTAGGAGCACCCCTTAAGGATGAAATTTGAAATGTGATTTTGGAATCACAATAAAAATACAGGGAAAGTTCATAAAAACTGAGTGTCACATGTAGGAGGTTGAATTATTTATGGGTAGATGAAATGGTTGGGGAGAAATGGGAGCATCTATTTGGAAGTACACTTGAGCTGCTTTGTGGGAAGAATGGATGAGGTTTTAAAGATCGTGCCAGTGCAGAAGCAGGCTTGGGCTGGACAGCCTGCCAGCTCCAAGGCTTTTGTCACCAACTGGGACTACAGTGGTCATTGATCTGGGTGTTAAGTGCTCTGAGGAGGTAGCCATGCCACCCAGGGGCGGGGCATCATCTTGGCCAAGCTTTCCATTGTACGTGTGCAGAGAAGCTACGGGTGAAACAGGCCCCATACCATCCCATGCAGTGTCACAGGCACTGTGGCTCGGTGCTGGTGGCCTGGGCCCTGCTCCCAGAGCCACTGATGTCACCTCTGCTCCTGTGTCCAAGAAGCTGTTGCTGCTGGCTGGTATTGATGACTGCTACACATCAGCCAGGGGCTGCACTGCCACCTGGTGCAACCTTTGATGCCATCTCCAAGACTTATAGCTATCTGACTCGTCACCCCTGGAAAGAGATCTTGTTCTCCATCCCTATCAGGAATACACTGACCCTCTTGTGAAAACCCACACCAGATTCACCTGTGGTCACCACATTGGTCACATTGGTTTTTGTTTTTTCACTATGTAGACCAAGCTGGCATTGATCTCACAGAAATCTGCCTTTCTCTGCCACCTGAGTGCTCTGGGACTAAAGGCGTTTTGCTACTGTGTCTGGCCCCATATAGGGTTTTTATATGAGAAAAATAAAGTGAATTAAATCTGTTGGAAAAAGAAGTTTCTCTGGGGCTAGAGAGATGGCTCAGTGGTTAAGAGCAGGTACTGCTCTTGCAGAGGACCTGAGTTTGATTTCCAGCACTCACATCTGGTGGCTCACAACCACCTATAACTCCACCTCCAAGGGCATCCAACACCTCTGGCCTTCACATTGCACGAGCATGGACATACTCACATGCAGACACATATAATTAAAAATAATAAAAAAGAAGTTGCTCATCATTAGAAAATAAGTGTAGCTGGGCATAGTGATGAAGGCAGAGACAGGAGGATTTCAAGAGTTTGAGGCCAGCTTGGGCTATGCAGAGGAGATTGTCTCAAAACAAAAACAAGGAAAAAGGAAACCAAGACTCAAGGACCTTGGTGCACACAAAATAAATAAAGAAGAAAGCAATGATCTCATAGTATTAATCAATATTTTTTAAATTTATTTTTTATTTTAAAATTTTATTTTATAGTTTTATTTTATGTTTATTAGTGTATTGCCTGCATGTGTGTCAGTGCAACTTTGTCATGCACAGACATCAGAAGAGGGCATTGGATCCCCTGGAACTGGAGTTAGGATGGTTGGTAGCCTCCATGTGGGTGCTGGGAATCAAACCCCGGTCCTCTGCAAGAGCAGTCAATGCTCTTAACTGATAGGCCATCTCTCCAGCCCCTGTATCAACCAATCTTAATCTTCTCTGGGTCTTTCAAGATTCAGTCAATCAGGCAATTTGGTCCATTCATCAACTCACCAAGTCTTTTTGTTTCTTTGCCTTAAATATTTTATTTGTTATTTATTAATTTATTTGTTTGTTTGTAGTGTGTGCCACAACATGTGTATAGAGGTCAGAGGACAAACTGAGGGCATTGGTTCTCTTCTTCTACCTACCTGGGATTGAACTCAGGTTGTCAGGCTTGGCAGGCATACACCTTTGCCTGCTGAACTATCCCCCTAGCCCAAGGATTTCTTACCCTTTCCACTAGTGCCCTTTGGTTCTAAGTCCTCTCTTGTTCTCATAGATTCAAAACAGAATGCAGCAGTTCAGGAACTAGTAGAGCTGTGAATGACCAGACGTTGAAGATAACTTTGATCAAAGATAATGGTTCCTAGTGCGTTTAGAACCACATTAAACTTGTTCTCTCATTTCTCTCTGTGTCTGTTTCTATCTCTTTTTTAGACAGGGTCTTGCTGTGCAGCCTAGGCTGGCCTCACAGCCATCCTCTTGCTTCAGCTCTCCAGGTACTGGCTTCTTCTATTGTGTCGTTAAATGACACTGAAAAATTGGTTTACTCTCTCCCCATTCTAGTCCAAGACGTAAATACTACATATTGTAAAGATCACTAAAGGAAAAAATACTTTGCCAATACTGGGAATATCTCATTTTATTATTCTATATATTAGTCATAAATATAAGAAAATATTACTGTTATTATTATGGCATGTTTGGAAAAGCTTGTTTTGTTGCTTCATTAACTACTGCACCATTATTTTGGCAAAACTATGAATGTGCTTCTTGAGTTGTAGATAAGGCTCAGGAAACCTCAGGATTTCTGTTCCTTGCTGGAACCTTCTAGGTCTGTATTTCTGGAACTTCACAGTTAGTGTCACTGAGGGTAGCCGAGTCCTGGAGAGAATTCTGCTTCTGATCAAATTTACATTTCCAGTTGAAAATGAAAGTATTAAAACTGGAATTGTCAGTGCTAAATCTGATGGCTGCTCACAGCAAGACCTTCACCATAGAAAACCTCTGCATAAGTAGATAGGAAGTTTGCTTGGTAAATCTGGAATGAGGACAAAGCAAATCCCTCAATGTCCACTTTGTGACCCTTTTCCTCTACAGTTGCTGTCAGCACTGGGGTGATGGACACAATGAACCAAGCTGTCTCCTGAGGCAGCTTGGAGGAGTTCCCTTATCTTTTAGGGACCTCGACTTGGTAAAGCCAAATTCTTGGCTTTGCGACAATAAAGAATTTCAGGATGAGCCAGTAGGAAGCCAAGTTGGAGTTTATTTAAAGACTTTAAGGGCAAGGGTTAAGAGAAAGGCAGGTGGTCGGGAAGGCAGTAGGACACACTAGAGAGCATGGAGTGGGCTTCTTCAGGGACAGCTGTGAGGATAGCCATGTATACTAGTTTTGGCTTCTACAGTTACAGCTCACAATCATGGTTTCTGCTCATTTGATGGGATTGCAGCTGGGACATGAACCCCTGGGTCTCGGGGATTGCAGAAAAGTTAAGATTTTTTTGTTTTGTTTTAGTTTATCTCTTATCATAAACAAAGGTTTGGTCTTATCTGAGATTCTTAGAAAGTATCTGGGGAAAGAGTAACGTCGTACTTGAAGATCATGTAGCTGAGAACTTAAATAGGATTCACTGCTATTTTAACGCATTCTCTAAGTGTAAGCAACCTTATGACACATGCTTCTTTTTTTTTCTTTTATTTATTTTTATTTCATGTGTATCATGCAATGCCTGAGGAGGACAGAAGAGGGTGTTAGATCCCCTGGAAATTGAGTTACAGACAGTTGTTAGATGCCATGTGGGGGCTGGGATTTGAACCCGTGTCTTTGGTAAGAACAACCAGTGCTCTTAACCACTGAGCCATCTCTCCAGCCCCAACACATGCTTCTAATTGTGCTGGAATTCTTGATTCTCAGCTGGTGAGAGACTTTAACCTAGACTTTGGAGTAAAAGGCTCTCTTTTCTTACGATGCCCGGTAATTGTCTGTCTTTCTATCTTGGCTCATTGGGGTCTGCCTTTCAAGCAGACTGAGGAGTCTGCCAATGGACCAAGAGACTCCCTAACTTACCAAGTTTCCTTTTTCTAGAATTCATACTGCCCAGAGGAGCAGATCATTACTACCCTGTCCTATTTGACCATACATTGTAACTTATTTTGCATTTTAATTTTTAATTATTTTTATTTCTGCAATACTGGGGATTGAACCTAGGGCATTGTTATGGTAGGTAAATGTCCACCATTGAGTTGTACTTCCAGCCCTACATTATTATTGTTATGAAATTTTAGAAAGATTTTTATTTTATTTTTATGAGGGAGAGAGAGAGAGAGAGAGAGAGAAAATATGAATGAGAATATTCAGGTGCTTGTGAAGAGAGCATTGGAGTCCCCTGGAGTTATAGGTAGTTGTGAGCTGCCTGATGTGGGTGTTGGGAGCTGAACTTATAAGAGCAGTATGCTCTTTTAAGCACTGCCTGTGCCCTCTCTCCCACCCCTATCAATTTATTAACCAATTATTTGATTGTTGGGAAAGGATCTCATTGCCGGATTGACTCTGGACTTCTCTTTAGCTGAGGGTGACCTTGAACTCGTGATCCTCCTTCCTTTCCCTCCTGAGTGCTGGGATTACAGGTATGTTCTTACATGCCCAGCTCCTCCATTTTTTTTAAATTAATTAATTAATAATTTATTTTTTAAGGGATACCAGCTCCTCCATTTTTAAATTTCATGCTTGCTGGCACTTTGCATGTTGCTGTGTGTGACAAAGTTCCTGACAGAAGGACCTGAGGGGAGTTTATCTGGCAGGGAGGGCATGGTGGCAGGAGCTTGGGGCTGCTGGTCACATCGAGTCTACGGTCAGGAAGCAGAAGGTGATGAGCCCTAGCTTTAAGCTCACTTTCTCCTTTTTATTCATCCCACAGAAGGTGCTGCACACAGTCCAAGTGAATCTTCCTCAGTTAAACCTTTCTGAAAAAACAGTATAGACACACCCAAACATATATTCCGTGGTGATTTTAAATCGAGTCTAGTTGTCAATAAAGATCACATCATATTCTGTATATAAAAATGAATCGAAGTTAACTTGTTCTAGTTTCCTTTCAATTGCTGTTCAAAACACTCTGACCAAAACCAACTTGGGGAAGAAAGGGTTTATTTTTATTTGGCTCTCATCTCCTGGGTCATAGCTCATCATTGAGGGAGTCCGACATAGGCACTCAGTGCAGGAACCTGGAGGCAGAAGCTGAAGCACCAGCCATGGAGGACACTGCTCACCGGCTTGCTCACCAGCTCACGCTGAGCCTGCTTTCTTTCTTTCTTTCTTTTTTTTTTTTTTAATTTTTTAAAATTTAATTTATTTTTGTATGTGTATGAATGTACTGTCTGCATGTAGGTTTGTGCACTGGTGTCGTGCAATGCCGCGGAGGTCAAAAGAGGGTGTCGGATTCCCCTAGAACTGGAGTTACAGATGGTTCTCAGCCGCCATGTGGGTGCTGGGGATCGAACCCGGGTCCTCTGTAAGAGCAGTCGGTGCTCTTAACCCCTAGGCTATCTCTCTAGCCCACAGCCTGCTTTCTTATGTAATACATAGCAACCTGCCCAGGGGTGGCACTATCCACAGTGGGCTGGGCCCTCCCATATCACTCAACAATCAAGAAAATACCCCACAGACATGGCCATAGGCCAGTCCAATGGAGGCAATTCCCCAATTGAGGCTCCCTCAACCCAGTTGACACTAGAGCTATCCATAGCACACTAGTGTACTACTGATATAATCAAAATGCTCTAGAAATAAAACTGGACAACTTATGTTGTAAGTGTGAGGACTTGGCCTTAGTGAGTATTTCTTTCCAGGTTTTTAATAGATGCAATGAAAGTTATGATCCCCTACCAGGTGTTTATAAATGGGATGTGTTTTTGAAAAATCTCTCCAAAGTAGCCATGCTTCATAGACATTTTTTAGCTTTAATCCCAAACTTTGTCTTTAGCTGACAGCATGCAACCTGGTACCACATATTTATTGAGACATTAAGTCTGAGAACTGTGGATCATATTTAACCAATGCATTTTCTTAGTCATTTGGAACTCGTTAAAAAAATAAAAAGGAGCTGGGAATGGCACAGACCTTTAATACCAGCACTTAGCAATACACTCATACACATAAAATTCTAAAAAAGATGCCATAGCCGGGCGTGGTGGCGCACGCCTTTAATCCTAGCACTTGGGAGGCAGAGGCAGGCGGATCTTTGTGAGTTCAAGGCCAGCCTGGTCTACAGAGTGAGTTCCAGGACAGCTGGGGCTATAGGGAGACCCTGTCTCGAAAAGACCAAAATAAAGAAGAATTTACTCAGTGAATAAAAAAGAAAGCACAATTTCCTATATGTATAATTATGTATTGGAGTGGAAAAGTTATTAAAATATGTACTTCAGATTTTTCTGGAAAAGGTTGGGGGGAGTAAAACTTCCTCCCTGAAGTTCTCACGTTCATAGAATATTCAGACAGTACCACTGTAGGGAGTGACGTACTCGGCCTGCTTTCTGCCTGCGTTCCGACCCCTGGACTGCTGGGCCGGGGCTCTCTGGAGGCCAGATTCCCACCACAAGCACAGGGGAACCGGGCCACCTGGCTTGCAGGAGGAGCGTATCTGGCCAGGAAGTTCCCTTCGGTGGAGGTTCTGTTTGAAGACCATGACAGGATATTGTCCCTGGTAGGACACTCGTTTGCTTCCGGCAGCCTCCTGGGTCTGGTCATGGTGTGGAGTCTGCTACTCAGGATTCATCCAAACCAGGCCCTTGTGAATGCAGATGCGAATGTGGGGCCCAAGATCATTCTGAGGTTTTGGTGATTTCCCTTCTTTCTTAAACCTCCAGCCTCTTCTCTCTCTCTCTCTCTCTCTCTCTCTCTCTCTCTCTCTCTCTCTCTCTCTGCTTTTACTCTCTCTTTTCTATTATAGATGAGAGATGAGGTCATTAGGATTTGGAGCCAGAAGTACTTTCTGTAATGTAACTTTAAATCTCTACATTCAATTTGTGACTGTCCTTTTAAAAAGAAAAAAAAAGATGGTGATACTTCACTGTTGGAGGACAGCTTGCTTAACTGGACTATTTTAGATACAAATCAGAGCTGGCTGGAGAAACCCTGCCAATGTGTGGACCTGGCTCAGTACCTCCACACCTCTCATTCTCACTTATTTCTTATTTGCTGGTTGCTTTCAAGTCTACTATGGGATGCACATCATGTTCTCGGTTTGATAGTTTATCGGTCTTGATTGGATTTTTTGTGTTTTCTACTCTGAATGCCTGACTCCCCTACATTGTACAGGGAAGCGGCCTGATGGGAGGAGAGAGAGGTAGGCTGGCAGCAGGGTGTGGGAGGTAGGCTGGCAGCAGGGTGTGCGGTAGAGCTTTCAAGAGAGTTTTTTTTTTTTTTTTGACAGGGTCTCTGGTCCCAGCCCACCTGTAACTCAACTCACTGTGTAGACTAGGCCAGCCTTGAACTCACAGAGCTCCTCCTGCCTCTGCCTCCCGAGTGCTGAGATTAAAGGCGTGCGCCACCATCCCTGGTGTAAGAAGTGGTCTTTGAATACAAGCTGTGTTATAGAGCCATATCAGGAGAGGGGAAGGAGGGTAGACAGAGGTGAGGAAAGAGTGGAAGTCTCTGCCAAGTTGGGAAGATAACTTGATAGGAAAAGGAAATGTACTGTGAATTCAGTGTCAGGGTTTTTTTTTTTTTTTTTGTCTTTTTTTTGGAGACAGGGTCTCCCTGAGGCCCCAGTTGGTCTGGAACTCTATGTAGACCAGGCTGGCATTGAACTCACAGAGATCACCTGCCTCTGCCTCCGAGTGCTGGTGTTAAAGGTGTGTGCCACCACGCCCAGCAGTGCCACTTTTTTTGTGTCTGAATAGTTTTATGACTGATTTTTATACTTTTGGATGTAATACTCACCTTATTATGGTTTTATAAATGCTTACTAAAACTCAAATTGAAAAAGAAATCAACGCTAAAATGGAGAGAGCTCTCTTGGGAGATGAATGCCACAGTTGTCTCCTGGAACATCTGTTTGCAACTTGCCTGCTTGCTAAGGTAGCTATAATAAGCTATTAAAGAATATCCTTGGGGCTGGAGAAATAGCCTAGCAGTTAAGAGCACCAACTGCTCTTGCAGAGGACCCGGGTTCGATCCCCAGCACCCACATGGCGGCTGAGAACCGTCTGTAACTTCTATTCCAGGAGAACTCCAATTCCAGGAGAACTCCAGTTCCAGGGGAATCCGACACCCTTTTCTGACCACAACACGGATGCACAAACCTACATGCAGACTCATACACTCATACACATACAAAAATACATAAAATTAAAAAAAAGAATATCCTAACTCCTGCCCTAAGAATCTGCCTCTGCACACATGCCTGCAGAAGGAGTAGGTGAAATGTGACATTGTCATACGATAAAATACTGTACAGTGGTGAAAACGATAGAACCAGAGCATAAATAGGGAGGATTTTCTCAAACGATGTTGATGAAAATAGAAAGTTGCAGAAGTATCCATCTCTGTGGGATCGAGGCCAGCCTGATCTACATAAGGAGTTCCAGGCCAGCTAGGGCTACAGGAAGAGCCTCTCTTACAAAACAAAACAAACAGCTCCCTAGTTAATAAAATAAAATATTAATATTTACTGCTAGGAATACTTATATGCATGCTAAATTATATAGAAAAGTATGGGAATAATAAATACCAAGTTCTGCTCAGAAAGGCTTAAAGACTGGGGAAGAGGAAAGGCTGCTACTGATATTTTATTTCGTAAGCCCCCCGGCAGCCAGTATCTACTCACTTTGCATTTATTGTATATTTTGCCCTCCAGATCTTCGTGGTTTGTCCCATGGATTCAACCAACTTCATTTTTTTTTTTTTTAATCTTTTTGAGACAGGGTCTCCCTGTAGTCCCAGCTGACCTGGAACTCACTCTGTAGACCAGGCTGGCCTTGAACTCACAAAGATCCGCCTGCCTCTGCCTCCCAAGTGCTAGGATTAAAGGCGTGCGCCACCACGCCCGGCTAACCAACTTCATTTTTAAAACATTGAGAAAAAAATGGTATCTTCCCTGAATACCCATAGATTTCTTATCATAAGACCTTACAGACATGTGCTAACAATTCTTTCCACAGCACTGACACTGTCGTAGGCACTACATGATCTGGGGGTGATTTGGTGTATCCGGGTTATGTGGAAACTGAACACCATTTCATACAAGGCACTCTGCCTCCTCTGACCTTCATCCGCAGCAGGTCCTGGAACCAATGCGACTTACCTTTGTTGTTTGTTATGTGACTAGCAATTGAGGCTGCAGATGTGACTCAGTTGCTGATGTGCCTGCCTAGTGTGTACAAAGCCCTGGATTCAATCCCCAACACCTAATAGAATGGAAGTGGTGGCACATGCCTGCAATCTTAGTACTTGGGAGGGAATTGTGAAAGGGTCAAGAGTTCATGGTGATCTTGGCTACATAGTGAGTTCAAAGTCAGCTGGACTACATGAAACCTTTTTTTTTTTTAATAGGAAAAATAAAGAAAAAGAGAAATTTAACAATTAAATAAGCCACAGGAAAGATCACAGATGTAGCTGGAGCCAGGCAGAGGTCAGATGGTGGCTGGCCTCACTGACTATTTTAGAGTTGGACTTTCATGTAAGGGCAGAGGGAAGCCATTAGGTAAGTATTCAGGGAGTGGAGTCTGTCTAGTCCTGTGGAGACGGAGTTTGGGGAGAGAGGGTGAGGAGAACAGTTAGGAAGCTTTAGGAACAGTCCCTGCTGCTGACTGCAAGGCCATTTCAGGAAACACATTTTCTCTTGGCTTCCAGACTCCTCCATCCTGACTCCGGCTGCCTCCTAGCCACTCCCTTCGTCTCCCTCCGAGGTCTTGAGTCCTGCTGCCTCCGCCTCCTGACTGCTGGGCTTACAGGCCTGTGGTCTGGGGTGACTCTGGGACATTGTTTATGCTAGGCAAGCACTTTACCACCCGAGGCTCATCCCCCATCCCTCTGGTTAGATCTTGATGTTTTCTCTGGAGGCAGAGGCAGGTGGATCTTTGTGAGTTCAAGACCAGCCTGGTCTACAGAGCGAGTTCCAAGTCAGCTGGGGCTACAGGGAGACCCTGTCTCGAAAAGACAAAAAAAAAAAAAAAAAAAAGACTTTATTTTCATCTCGTGTCTTGCCATGCTCAATTACTAGCTTCCTCGCCTTTGTATATTGTGGACTCTGAACCTCTGGGACATTGTGTTCATTTCTGACCTTCATGACTTGGCACCACAGTATTTACTCTATAAATGGATTTAAGGCTGTCTTACCTAACAAGCCTCACCTTTTGGTCAATTGGTGTTTTGTCCTTGTGAACTGAAGTCCTCCCTCCCCAAAGCCATACCTGTGGCTTTAAATTCATTTTATTTTATTTTATTTTATTTTATTTTATTTTATTTTATTTTTTGGTCTTTTAGAGACAGGGTCTCCCTGTAGCCCCAGCTGTCCTGGAACTCACTCTGTAGACCAGGCTGGCCTTGAACTTACAAAGATCCGCCTGCCTCTGCCTCCCGAGTGCTAGGATTAAAGGCGTGCGCCACCATGCCTAGCTTTAAATTCTTTTTAATATTTTATTATTTGTATTTTTTTATGTGATTGAATGTATTGACTGATTGTATGTAAGTTCACCTGTGTCATGCAATGTACATGGAGATCAGAAGAAGGCCCCTGGAGTTACGGATAGTTGTTGATTTGAACCCAGGTCTTCTGCAAGGTTAGTCAGTGCTCTTAACTGAAAAATCATCACTCCGGCCCCTTTAAAATTGTTGATTTTATTTTTTAAAACATTAAAACGTGTGTGTGTGTGTGTGTGTGTGTGTGTGTGTGTTGGAGGACAACTTTAACAAGTCTCTCTTCCACTTTGTTGAGGCATGATCTCTCCTGTAGCTACCATGCTCCAGGCTGGCTGGCCCGAGATTCTCTGCCTCCCATCTTGTAGGAGTGATGTGCAGATGCACACACCATCATCACATCCCGCTTTTTACATGCACTCCAGGGCTGGAACTCAGGTTGTCAGGTCCTGGAACCTGATAGCAGCACCTTTACCTGCTAAGCCAACCCCTCTTCCTCATTGTGACTTAAAAATAAAAAAGAAGATTCTACAAGGCTGATTGGCGGGTGATTGTGGAGAGCTGAAATGCTGCGGATCCAGAGCTGAATTATCTTTAGTCCCGAAATAGCCATTCATTGCCCATACCTGTGTCTGCCCTAATGTCCTTGTGAGTATTAGGTAAAATCCTGGTATAAACTTAACAGAGCACTGACTTCATCAGCTCATAGCTAAAATGTCATCAGACAGCACCTGCTGTGCTGCAGTTCATTTACTTGATGTTTCCGGGGTGTATCTGAAAGATGCTGGTTTGTGGCTTTCTTTTGTTCTGTAACTATAATCCTTCATGGATCGTGTTACTTGGGGTAACCTGAATCTGTGTTTCAGGGTCATCATCATCATATTTGGCTCAAGAATAGACAAACTATTTCTTATCTCCTTTGTGATGAGAGCTGGGTTTTACAGGGACATCTTGTGTTGTTTAAAGTTAGTTGCAAAATCACCTGGGCTTGGTGGTACATGCTTTTAATCCTAGCACTCTGGGAGGCAGAGGCAGGCGGATCTTTGTGAGTTCAAAACCAGCCTGGTCTACAGATTGAGTTCCAGGACAGCTGGAGCTACAGGGAGACCCTCTCTCAAAAAGACCAAAAAATAAAATAATAAAAAAATTAAGTTAGTTGCAAATTGCTGAAACCAATTTTCTGGAGGAGAGAATACATTGTCAGTTGTTACATTTTGGCATTTTTTACTCTGGGTACCAGCTCTGGACAGACATTACACAAAGGAAAAGCCAAGGAATAAAGAAATAGAAAGAAAGAAAGAAAGAAAGAAAGAAAGAAAGAAAGAAAGAAAGAGAGAGAGAGAGAGAGAGAGAAAGAAAGAAAAGAAAGAAAGAAAGAAAGAAAGAGAAAGAAAGAAAGAAAGAAAAGAAAGAAAGAAAGAGAAAGAAAAAAGAAGGAATAAAGAAATAGAAAGAAAGAAAGAAAGAAAGAAAGAAAGAAAGAAAGAAAGAAAGAAAGAAAGAAAGAGAGAGAGAGAGAGAGAGAAAGAAAGAAAAGAAAGAAAGAAAGAAAGAGAAAGAAAGAAAGAAAGAAAAGAAAGAAAGAAAGAAAAGAAAGGTAAGGAATTAAAATCAAGAAGAAGCAAGAAGAGCTCTGTAAAAGGAAGTAACTGCAGATGCAGTCACGGAAGTGTGGAGATCAGATGCCCACGTGCCCTCTCCGGACCTTCCCTCGGCATCTCTAATGGGAGAAGTATGATAACGGCAGTCTCAGCTCAGCTCCCTGGGAGAACTGCCAGAGGGTCCCAGCAAGCCTTTCTAGACCCCTTCCTCAAGATTGCCAAGTAACTGGTCCGGTCTGGGTCCTGGGAATGAGAGCTTTTATTCTCTTGTTTATTTATTTATTTTTTGCCTATGGGGATTGAAATCAAGTCCTTATGCTTGCTAGGGACTTGCTTCGCCACTAGGTCACACCCTCAGCACCCAGCAATCAATATCTATATCGATCTATATTATTTTAAAAATATTTGTTTATTATTTTTTTCTTTTATGTGTATGCGTGTATTGCCTGTATGTATGTAAACATGCCCATGTCTTGCAATGCCCGTGGAGTCAGAAGAAGGTGTTGGATCCTCTGGAACTGGAGTTACCCGGTGGTTGTTAGCCACCATGAGGGTGCTGGGAATCGAACCTGGGTCCTCTGCAATAGCAGCCAGTGCTGTTAATTGCTGAGCCATCTCTTCAGCCTCCTCCCCCCAATAATCAATATTTTTTTTTAAAAGGTTCTTGAGGCCTGTAAGATGGCTCAGTGCAATGAAGGAACTTGCTGCCAAGCATCATGACCTGAGCTCAATCTCTGAGACCTACAAATTATCCTCTTACCTCTGTGTGTGTGTGTGTGTGTGTGTGTGTGTGTGTGTGTGTGTGTGTAGGTAGGTAGGTAGGTAGGTAGGTTGGCTGGAAATCATTGTCCATTGTCCAGTGTCTTCCTCAATCACTCCCCACTTTTTTTCTGAGACAGGATCTCACTGAGCCTGGAGCTCACTGATTGGCTAGACTGGCTGGCCTATCAGCTCCTTGTAGCAAACTGTCCAGTCCCTCCCTACACTGGATCACAGGTGTGTGCCTCCCACAACTGGCTTTTTATGTAGGTGCTGGGGATCTGCACTCAGATTCTCATGTCTATACGGCACATACTTTATTGGGTGAGCCATCTCCACAGCCCCTTTGTAATGCTTTTCTTTCTTAACTTTGGTGCCAAGTCGCTCTCAGAATTTATGTTTTGCTGCCTAGTCTGTATCACTGAGACTGGGGAAGTCTCTCTGCTTGGCATAATGCAAATGGTTCTTGATTCATGTTCGTTCACTCAATAAATATTTACTGAGTGACTACAAAATGACAATTACCACTTACTTTATACCAAACTAACATAAGCTTAGTCGGTAGAAACAATGGCTTTCTCTTATCTTCTAGCTCTTATGGGCTAAGAGTTGAGCACCACCTAGGTCTGCTCTCTGCTTCAGGGCATATGTATGGCACAAGATGCAGTCTGGGTGTCAGACACTCAGCTGAGAGGAAGGAGCTCCTCTAAACTCCGTGATTCTAAAGTGCAGGCAGTGTGGGAAATCACTGCTTTTAGAAGGTGGCTGGTCAAGTCTTCAGGGAAGCAGAGGATGAGAACGCCAAATAGTCAATGAATGGGGGAATTTAAAAGTAGAGTTAAATCTGAAGCTGAAAAATACCCCACATCACCCCCTCCCCTGACATCAGGGGGGACAGTGAGAAACGTAAAAGAATAAAATCGTAATCTCTCAATTCAGTCTTTCAATGTCTGTGCCCATGAAGTAAGCAATAAGATGAAATTAAGAGGCTGGGGATACAGTTAGTTGGTGTAACGCTTGGCCAGCATGTGTGAAGCCTTGGGGTCAGTTCCCAGCACCTCATAAACTGGATGTGGTGCCTGTCTGTAGTCTGAGAGAGGTGGTGGCAGGAGAATCAGGAGTTCAAGGTCGTTATCCACTCCAGTATGAAGCCGGCCTGGGTCACGTGAGACCCTGCCTCAAAAGAAAAGAACAGAATAAGAAAGGCTTGGGAGATGGCTCAGTGGATAAAGCAGTTGCCATGAAAATACAAATACTGGGGCTGGAGAGATGGCCTAGTGGTTAAGAGCGCCGACTGCTCTTGCAGAGGACCTGGGTTCCATCCCCAGCACCCACATGGCGGCTGAGAACCGTCTTAAACACCAGTTCCAGGGGAATCCGACACCCTCTTCTGACCTCCGAGGCATTGCACGACATGGTGCACAAACCTACATGCAGACAGTACATTCATACACATAAAAAATAAATAAAATAAAAAAAAAGAAAATCCAAACACCTGAGTTCAAATCCCCGCCCCCATGTAAAGCTGGGTATAGCAGCAGGTGTGTGTAATCCCAGTGTTTCTGCAGTGAGATGGGAGACAGGAGAGTCTCTGGAAGCCAGTGGGCCAATTGTGTGGCGGTGAACAACAAAAAGACACAAATTGGAACCTGAAGACTGTCATCTGAGACTGTCCTCTGACCTCGACTTGTGTGCTGCGGTCATACACATGAATGTGAGCATGCACATGCACATACACACACACACACACACACACACAGATGCACACAAGAAAAAATAAATTAGAGCCACTTGGAATAATTCATATTTCCCCTGATGTTTTGCAAAAAGCACATGTATATGTGAGTTACAGATCCTGCAAATTCCTCTCATTTCTTCCTTTCTTTTCTAGGGATATTCTGAAGACCATTGCTCTGGGTCAGATGCTGTCCTTGTGTATATGTGGGACAGCCATCACCAGCCAGTACTTGACAGAAAAGTACAACACGCCTATGCTTCAGAGCTTTATCAACTACTGCCTGCTGCTCCTTGTTTACACAGGGATGCTGGTATTCCGATCAGGTACGTCCAATAAATTTGAGCAAAACTGGATTCATATCCATTTTATTTTATTATTTTTTTCTTTTTTTCCATTTTATTTTTTTAGATTTTTTTAAATATGTGTTATGTGGTGTATGTTTGCATGTGTGCGCATGTGTGCGTGGAGGCCAGAGGTTGATATTGGATGTCTACTTTATTCACCTAGGCATGGTCTGGCTGAACTTGGAGCTCAGAGTTGCGTGACTACCACCCACACCTGACAGATGAAGGAAACCGGGGTGTGGCCCTTAGACAACCTCACTAGGTAGTCATATTGGTGGTAGCTCTAGAGCCAGAACAATGATGGCTTGCCCAGAGCCCCCACATGGCACCTTGCAACTGTCTATAACTTCAGGGGATTCAATGCCCTCTTCTGGCCTCCTTGGTTATTATATATATGTGGTGTACTTACATACATACACTCTATACACATAAAAATAAAAAAATAAAATAAAAACTTATCTTTATTTTATGAGTGTTTGCTTGTATGTTTATGTGTATATCACATACATGCCTAGTGCCCACTTGGGCCAGAAGAGGGTGTCAGATCTCCTGTAAGTAGAGTTATAGATGGCTGCGAGCTGCCTGATGTGGGGACCAGGAACCAAATTTGGGTCCTCTGCAAGAGCAGCGAGTGTTCTTAACTTCTTAGTCATCACTCTGGCTTTTTTTTTTTTTTTTAACTTATTTTGAGACAGGATCTTGCCAAGTTTTTTAGGCTGGCCTTGAATTTTCAATCTTCCTGACTCAGCCTCCCGAGTTTAGTGCAGCTGGGATTGCAGGCCTCTGCTACTAGACTGGCTACTAACTTATTATTGTTACTACTAAGGAAAATAGAAGCCAGTTGTGAGGGAGGAGAAACCGCCTTAAGGGCAGAGTACCATGGTCTGAGAGAGCCTAGAACTGGAGGTAATAGAAGTTAGGATGGCTGCATTTGACATACATAGCACACCCTTGCTCTGACTCTTAAGATGTCCAGATCAATGTGCACTGTGTTGTGAGCAGTAAGTACTAACCCAGCTTTCTTTCAACCAGGCAGTGAGAACCTTTTAGACATTTTGAAGAGAAAATGGTGGAAGTACATCCTGCTGGGGCTGGCGGATGTGGAAGCCAATTACCTGATTGTCAGAGCGTACCAGTACACCACTCTGACCAGTGTCCAGGTGAGAGGCAACACCCTGAACATTTTGCATATTAAACCTCCAGGAGGAGAGCATATGCTCATATGTGTTCATTTAATGTTATTGAAAACCTGCTCATTGGAAGATACCCTAAGCATAGGTAGGTGATATCTGTTTCTCGGTACAACATATGCTCTGCTGAGTCATGTTTCCTGAAATAGTGATGGTGTATACAGTTAACACTATAGCGGATTAGAACAGTGTCTAGCAAAATAAGCATAAATATTTAGCTGGCACTTGCTGTTGTGATGCTGACAGGACTTCTGTTGAGCATGTTGCTCAGACATGAAAGGGAATGTGACTTTGTACTGCAGAGCTGGATATTTGAGAGTTAAGCAGGGATTCATGACATGGGAGTTCACAAAAGGAGCCCCCAACATCCTGATCAAGGTGGTGGTAATGGCGATGCTCCTGTCCCAAGGCTGGAGGATAACTTTGTTGATTCGGTTCTGTTCATACCTCTTTATGTGGGTTGTAGGAATTGAACTCAGGTCACCAGACTTGTATGGCAAACACCCTTACCTGTCTGTGGAGCCATCTCACCAGCCTTTTATGTGGATTATTCTTGCTGGGTTGAAATAAAAATGTTCTTCCATGACAGATCTTCTCAACTTTGTGGAGTTGAGGAAGAATAAATCCAGTTTTCTTAGTGTTAGCAAATGATGAAACACATTACACCCCTGACTTGTCTTTATGAACAACAGAATGTTTTATAAATGGAGGTGAAAGTAAGGTACAATCCAATGTCAGATGTAGACCAGAGAGACAACTCAGCTGTTAAGAGCACTTGCTGCTCTTGCAGAGGACCAGGGTTTGGTTCCTAGCACCCATGTCAGGCAGCTTGTAACTGGAAACTACAGCTCCGGGGGATTCAACACCCTGTTTTGGCCCCCCAAGGGCATCTGTACACATAAATAAAAATGAAATGAATCTCAGAAGTCATGCACTTATGGTGCTGGAAGGAATATATTATTTAAAAAATTTTTTAAAAATAGATATATTTTAATGTGTATGAGTATATTGCCTGCATATGTGCAAGTACACCTGTGTCATGCAGTGCCCTGTGGAGATCAGAAGAAGGTGTTGGATTCCCTTGGAACTGGAGTTACAGACAGTTGTCATTTGCCATGTGGGTGCTAGGACTCGAACCCCCATCTTCTGCAAGAGCAGCCAGTGCTCTTAACCACTGCACCATCTCTGCAGACCAGGAATATAGTATTTTAAAGGAGTGTTTCACAGGCAGGAGGTGTAGCTCAGTTGGTAGTGTTTGTCTAGCATGCAGGAAGCTCCGGTTTGATCCCTAGTATTACAAAAACTCAGTCTAGTGCTGCATGCCTATAATCTCAGCAATCAGGAAGATCAGAAATTCAAGGTCATTCTGAGTGTGAGGGCAGTCTGATATACATGAGATGCTGTTTCAAAAAAACAACAACAAAAAACCCCCACAAGCAAACAAAAAAACATTTCACGGTTAAAACAACCAAAACTCACTACCAGAAGTACAGATATCTTTGGAGTTATTCAAATTGATTGTGAGTAAATCTGTGGCCTAGACAATCTGAGAGGTGGAATTCAGGATTGGATGGATGGCTTTTGAACCCCCCCAACCCCACTGTCTCCAGGATCTCCCTATAGCCCCAGTTGGCCTGGAACTGCTATGTAGACCAGCCTCGCCTTGAATTCACAAAGATCCCCCTGCCTTTGACTCCTGAGTGCTGGGTTTAAAGGCATGTGCCACCATGTTTGGCTTGGGGTGATAATTTTTGTTGTTGTTGTTGTTGTTGTTGTTGTTGTTTGGTCTTTTTGAGACAGGGTCTCCCTTTAGTCCCAGCTGGCCTGGAGCTCACAATATAGACTAGGCTGGCCTTGAACTTACAGAGATCTGCCTGCCTCTGCCTCCCAAGTGCTGGGTTTAAACGCACCACCATGCCCGGCTTGGGGTGATAATTTTTAAAGATTAAAGTAAATGAGAATTTTGGAACTAAAAGAATCAAAGAAGGCCTTCATCACCAAGAAAACATTTTAAAAAGGAAGTTCATGGAGATTTGTGACTGAAGGCGACATGTGTCAGAACAGAAGCTGTGGCTTTTTGTTGTGGGTAGGACCTGAGATCATTTGATCTGGTCTCTGCGTTCTATATTTTTGACTCAGGGACTGGCTGGAGATCACACAGATTGCTGCTTAGTGGTAGGATTGGGGCTGAAGCCTCTGTGCTTCTTCCTGTGACACAAGCAAGTCCTTCACAGAGTCAGTCAGGCCCCACTAGAATTGTTCAGGTGGGACGTGTGAAGTTCCTGTCATGGTACACTGGATACGAAGCCTTCTGTGGTAGTTTTGAGAGTAGGCTTTTTCTACACTTAAAAAAAAAATGGAGCCGGGCGTGGTGGGGCACGCCTTTAATCCTAGCACTTGGGAGGCAGGGGCAGGTGGATCTCTCTGAGTTCAAGGCCAGCCTGGTCTACAGAGTGAGTTCAAGGCCAGCTAGGGCTATAGGGAGACCCTGACTCGAAAAGACCCTCCCCCCAAAAAAAAGGTATAAGAAAGGCAGCTGAGACTTTGTTAAGCCGTTGTGGCTGGCTTCCTCTGGTGTCTCCTGGGACAGGCTATGATCATTTACAACGTTTAATGGTTTGTTATCCAGGCGGGCTCAATGAAGCTCCCAGGAGATTACGTGGAGTAAGTAATGAGGCAGTCGCCCATATCCATACGTGATGTGCTGGATCAACAGTGGCGTTGCAATGAAGACAGTCCACTGTGGGGGTAAAGGCTTGTCTTGTCTATCCATGTCTAAACAGATACACAGAGAGTCAGGGACAAGACTTAAGACTCCAAAGGATGAGCAATTAAATAGTAGTTTTAGGAATGTTGTTATTGTAAGGCATATAGTTATAATGTGTTCCTGAATATATAATATATAATACATCAAAAATTATCCTTCCAGGGCTAGGGAGAGCACTTGCTTTCAGAGGACCCAGGTTCAGTTCCCAGTACCCACTTCAGGAAGTTCACAATTACTGTAACTCTAGCTCCAGCAGGTCTGATGTCCTCTTCTGTCCTCCACACACAACTTCCAAGTATGGGAGTCTAGGTGTGTACCACCATGCCTGATTTACATGTTGTTGGGGATCACACTTTTTGAGGGCTTTGTGCATGCCAGGCAAGCACTCTGCCAACTGCAATACATCCCCAGCTCTAGTCTCTTACTTAAAAAATTTTATTTTATTTGCTGGGCATGGTGGTGCATGCCTTTAATCCCAGCAGTTGGGAGGCAGAGGCACGTAGATCTCTGTGAGTTCAAGGCCAGCCTGGTCTATATAGTGAGTTCCAGGACAGCTGGGACTAAAGGGAAACCCTATCTCAAAAAAGACCAAAAAAATTATTATTTTATTTTATGTATATGTGTATGTGCCTGAGTATATACACGAGTGTATGTGTATATGTGTGTGTGTATACCACCCGTGTGCAAAATACCCATAGATGTGTGTGTGTGTGTGTATACCACCCATGTGCAAATACCCATAGAAGCCAGAAGAGGACACTGGATCTCTTGGTGCTGGAGTTACAGGCAGTTGTGAGCTGCCTGAAGTGGGTGTTGGGAACTGAATCTAAGTCTTCTGCAAAAACAGCAAGCTCTCTTAACCACTGTGCTATCTCCACAGCCCCTCATGTTTCCAACTTTTAACTGATTTTTGGCAACTCATTTCACTTCTTTGTGTCTTTAGGATTTTGTGTGTGTGTGTGTGTGTGTGTGTGTGTGTGTGTGTGTGTGTAAATGGAACTGTAATTCCAATCTCAGAGTTGTGGGGATTAAATGGGTTAGTCTGGGTAAAGCTGGTTTGTAGGGCTGGCCGTAATAAATGTTTAGTGAATCCTGCCCCCTGTCACTACTTAATCACCCTTCTTCTACCTAACAAGATGTTTGAAGCTGCTTGTTCTTCCTTCCCTGCAGCTCTTGGATTGCTTTGGGATCCCCGTGTTGATGGCTCTCTCCTGGTTTATTCTCCGTGCAAGATACAGAGTGATCCACTTCATTGCCGTGTTTGTTTGTCTGCTGGGCGTGGGAACCATGGTTGGTGCCGACATACTAGCGGAGAGAGGAGGTAGCTCAGGTGAGAGCTGCTTCGGTCCCGGACATGGCTGTGCTCATGATTTCAATTTAGGCAAAGATCCACCGACAGCAAAAAACTGGTGGTGGAGGAGCCTGGACTGTAGGGAGCAAGAATCCTGGTGGTGGAGGAGCCTGGACTGTAGGGAGCAAGAATCCGTGCTGCTGGGTGTGGTAATGCCTGCCTTGAATCTCAGTATGTGGGTGGCAAAGGCATAGGGGTCTCTGTAAGTTTGAGGCCAGCCTGGGCTACATAGATAAGACCCTGCCTAAAACAAAACCAAAGTACTCTCTCATTCTTCCTGCTTTTTCTTTATCTCTCTTTTTCCTCCCTCCCTCTCTACCTTCCTTCCTTTCTTCCTCTTTCTCCCTCTCTCTTTCCCGATTTCCCTTTCTGTGTAGCCAAGCCTGGCCTTGAACTCAGTATCCTTCTTCCTCAGCCCCTTCAGTGCTGTGAGATGACAGACCTGTGCTACCACACTCAGCAGTGTTTTGAAGGGGAAAAAAAAAAAGGCTTGGTGTCCACTGGAAGCCCCTTTTTAAGTGACTCTGTGGACCTGAGCACTGGTATACTTTTGTTGACAACATTAAGGTCTAAATCAGGTCTAAACTTAGCCTATGAGCATCTCCTTGGATCAAGACAAAATGGCTTCACTTACCAAGCATCCTCCACTACAGTTCTCAATAAATTTCCTTCAATATATAGTCCATGAGTTTGTCAAACAGAGAAAGATAAAAGCCTTTAAACAACTAGAAAGTAGGGTTAAATAAAACTTTATTTAAATGAACAAAGTCAGATTAAATTGGCTTATCTGTTGACTACACATTCCTTTCTGTGTCTTACTGCCCTGTAGGGAGTGATGTTTTGATTGGTGACATCTTGGTCCTGCTTGGGGCATCCCTGTATGCTGTGTCCAATGTGTGTGAAGAATACATTGTCAAGAAGCTGAGCAGACAGGAATTTTTAGGAATGGTGGGCCTCTTCGGGACAATTATCAGTGGCATACAGCTGTAAGATTTTAAAAATTTCCATAAAAACGAAATGAGAAAACATGGGGACACGGGGGGGTGGGGGTGGGAAGGACAGAGTGTGTGTGTGTGTGTGTGTGTGTGTGTGTGTGTGTGTGTGTATAATTAGAATATGTATAACAGCACATGTGTATGCGGATGGAAAAACGAAGGGCCAGCAGGATGGCTCCACAGGTAAAGGAGCTTGCTGCCAAGCCTGATGACCTGAGTTCAGTCCTCAAGATACACACGGTAGAATTAGAACTAACTCCTGCAACTTGTCCTCTGACCTCCACACTCCAGATGGGGCATGCATGCACGTGTGCACACACATATGCATACACACAGACACACACTCAATAAATAAGTAAAATGTAATAAAATGGCAAACATTCCATACTAACTTAAAAATTCAGTAAGTGTAGCCGGGCGTGGTGGCGCACGCCTTTAATCCTAGCACTCAGGAGGCAGAGACAGGTGGATCTTTGTGAGTTCAAGGCCAGCCTGGTCTACAGAGCGAGTTCCAGGACAGCTGGGGCTACAGGGAGACCCTGTCTCAAAAAGACCAAAAAAAAAAAAAAATTCAGAAAGCGTTAATTTTTACATGAGCAAATATATGATAGATGACTACTTCCTCTTAGTACCAATGTCCATTATTTGTTTAGTCCCAAATTGTATTTGAAATCAATAACTTGATAAAACCTATTAGAGAATTGTTAACACACTAAGAATGATGGCCCCCTTGTCTTATACCTGTGTGAGGTACTCAAGTCTTGATTTCAACGTAGTGGAATAAGGACTTTTCCTTTTCAGTTATTTGTAGAAAATATTAACGTGTTAAGTTCCTAAGCTTATTCAGGGGAAAACATTAACTCATGCTTTTCTTCTGTAGTTGACTAGTGTTGAAGATTTGTAAAGGAGTCAGACATACTTTTAGGGGCTCCTTTTGATTGTTGTTATTTTAAGACAAGGTCTCACTTTGTGGGCCAGATTGTCCTTGAACTCAGGATCCTCCTGCCTCAGCCCCCATACCTGGATACATATTCTTATATTCTAATATATATATATTTAAATCAACATAACTCTTTATCATAGTAAGGTAGAGTGGCTAAACTTATTCTAAGCAGTGAAAATGAATATGAATTATGGATCATTCTCTGACCTCTTGTTTCAATCTTAGATTGATTGTGGAGTATAAGGATATTGCCAGCATTCACTGGGACTGGAAAATTGGTATGTAATTAAATGAAAACTATTTTTAGTCAGTAATCTGTCCTTTAACTGACAAAAATGCACACTAAGAAACAAATGCTTCACTTTAATCATATTTACATATCTTTGTAAAATCACAGGACTGTGGTTTACATTAAGCTTTCTCTGAGAATTGGCAGGTGAGTCTCCATAATAGATAATTCTTATTCCTTTTAAAAAGATTTATTTTATGCCTGTGTGCCTGAGTGTATGTGCCAGGTGCAGAGGCCAGAAGATCCCCTGGAACTGGAGTTATAGGCTGTTGTGAATGTCCTAATGTGGGTGCTGGGACCTGAACCTGAATCCTCTGAAAGATGGCACTGAACTGCTGAGCCGTCTCTCCAGCTCCTAATTCTTATGCTTCATATGAAGAAATAACTTTTCTTTCTTTTAATATTTTATTATTTTTATGTGCATGACTGTCTTGCCTGCATTCGTTTTTTTTTTTTTTTTTTTTAATATTTATTTGTTTATTTATTTATTTTTCCCCAGCTGGCCTGGAACTCACAGAGATCCACCTGCCTCTGCCTCCTGAGTGCTGGGACTAAAGGTGAGCACCCCCATGCCTGGGTTAAAGACGGTTCTTAGCCGCCATGTGGGTGCTGGGAATCAAACCCGGGGTCCTCTGCAAGAGCCATCTCTCCAGCCCCAAGAAATAGCTTTTCTTTTCTAGAAATTTTTAATAGAGCCTCTAGCTTCCACTTAGATCTGTATCCCAGGTCCTTGAACTTGTTGCATTTATCATCACCTTCATTTAGTTTGTGAAGCATTAACCTAAAGTCTGTCTCCTGTTGCTCTAGTCCTTTGATATCGATGGACATCTGTGGGAAAAAATAAAGCAGAAGCTATTAGGATAGGTAGGAACGGTTTGAATCTTAATGATGGGCAGGGTGAAGTTAAGTAGTGTGTAAATGTTATGAAGATTATATACAAAGCTTGGATAATGCAATTGAATGAAATAACTTAGATTGTTAGGGATGAGAGAGGGAGGGAGGGAAGGAGAAAAGAAGGGAGGGAGGGGGGAGGGAGGGAGGAAAGGAAAGAGAGGGGCGGAGCATGGGATTAGAGAAATGTTTGGCAAGCAGACACATTGCTGCTGCAGTAAACATCTACATAGCTAGCACCATCCTAAAGAGGAGAGTTACATTGTGCTATAGTGAAATGTGTAATTCAATGAGATGAATAAAATATAGTGGATTTAGCATCTATCTCTGATTAACCGCTGATCCATTGCTCCACTCCCTGATGTCCTAAAAATACTTTATTCTGAATCCAGTCACATGCACCATATCCAACTAGTCAACAAATCAAACACTAGCAAACAAGGACAGTGAGTTTTTCCTGACAGGTGGTACTGATTCTGCTTTGTTGAGCTTTTGCCACCACGCAGTCCTATCATCAGGAAGATTTTATGGCCTTGATCATCTATCGGCCTGTTAGATCTTCATAATTTGTTTTATTGCTGTTATTTTTCCCAGAGCTTTGTAGTCTTTTTGGAATGCTGTTAAGGGGGAGCTTTGTAGAGTTTGTCAAAGGCTCAGGCCTTTTATGTGGGATCTAAACCTTAAGCCCCTTGTCTTCTGACTTCTCCCTATAACGTAAGCTGTTTTCTCCCTTCACAGTCCTGCTGTTCGCGGCATTTGCTCTCTGTATGTTCTGCCTGTACAGCTTCATGCCACTGTTGATTAAGGTCACTAGTGCCGTGTCCGTCAACCTGGGTATCTTGACAGCTGACCTCTACAGTCTTTTCTTTGGACTTTTTTTGTTTAAATATAAGTTTTCAGGCCTCTACATCCTGTCGTTCGCTGTNTTTTCTTTGGACTTTTTTTGTTTAAATATAAGGTAAGGACATAGATCATATTCAAATAAGAAAAAAAAATTCGTCTAAAATAAGGTGGTTTTTTTTGTCTTTTTGAGACAGGGTCTTTCTGAAGCCCCAGCTGGCCTGGAACTCGATATGTAGACCAGGCTGGTCTTGAACTCATGAAGATCTGTCTGCTTATGCTTCCAGAGTGCTGAGATTAAAGGCCTGTGCTACCACGGTGGCTTTTTTTTTTTTTTTTTGAGTCAGGGTCTCATGTATCCCAGGCTAGTCTGGAATTCACTATGTAGCTAAGGATGACCTTGAACTCCTGATACTCCTGCTTCTATTTCTTGAGGGCTGGGATTACAGACACTTGCTACCATACCTGGTTTATGCAGCGTTGGGCATCGAATCTAGGGCTTTGTGCATACCAGGGAAATTCTTTTCTAACAGCTACAGCTCAGCTAGCTCTAAAAAAGTTTATTTAAGCAGGTTTAAGACTCTGTATCTCAAAATAAAACCTCCTCTTGGTGGGGCTGGAGAGATGGCTCAGAGGTTAAGAGCACCGACTGCTCTTGCAGAGGACCCAGGTTCTATTCCCAGCACCCACATGGGGACTAAGAACAATCTTGGGCCAGGTGTGGTGGTGCATGCCTTTAATCCCAGTATTCAGGAGGCAGAGGCAGGCAGATCTCTGTAAGTTCAAGGCCAGCCTGGTCTACATAGTGAGCTCCAGGCCAGCTAGGACTAAAGGGAGACCCTGTCTCAAAAAGAAAAAAAAAAAAATAAATTAAAAAACCCCAAAAACAAACAAAAACCCCCTCCTCTTAGCAAGAATCTCATTGAACAGGCCTCATTCCTTTTGCTACTTCTTCCATATAAAAAATTGGTCTAAAGGCGAATTGTCCTTCTAAGGTTGTTTAAAAGGGTGAAGTAATGCTGAGTGTGGTGGTGCAGGCCTTAAATTCCATTACTCTGGAGGCAGAGGCAGGCGGATCTCTGTGAGTTCCAGGCCAGCCTGGTCTACATAATGAGTTCCAGGCCAGTTGGGGCTATAGGGAGACACTGTCTCAAACAAAACAAAAAACTAACAACAACAACAAAATAAAAGGGTGAAATACAGTGGGTTTCATCTCTGTGGCTAAGAACAGGCTGTTGGAAATGCTAAACCATGTTCCCAGAGCTGCTGTTGATGTTGCAGAACAGTCTGATCTAGGCTGGGCATTCACTCTTTTTGCCAAGGCAAAAGGCCTGAAATAGCGAGTGGAAGGAAGGAGAGACAGGAATGCCATCTTGCACACGTGCCTGGAATGGTTCCATTTTTGCCAGTCATTTTTTGGTGTTTTGAGACAGAGTTTCATGTATCATAAGCTAGTCTCAAGCTTACTATGTAGAAGAGGATGATCTTGACTTGAGCTCAGTATCCTCACGCCTCTACTTCCTGTGCTGAATTACAGGCATGTGCTACATGGATCATCTCCCTTTGAGGCCCCCCCTCCCCCCATCTCACTCTGTAATCCACACTGGCCTGGTCCTCTACTGGAGCAGCCAGTGCTCTTAACCACTTGACCATCTCTCTAGCCCCTCATAAGATATTTTCACATAAGTATATGCTTTGACCATATACTTAAGTGAAAATATTTCTTCCTCACCTCTACCTCTGCCTCTGTGATTTACAATTAAAATACGGACCTTTTCACAAATTTGCATGTCATCCATGTGGAGGGTCTGCATCTGTCTTCTCCATATCATCCCAGTTTTTTAGTATATGTGCTGTTGAAGTGAGCACTTGATTTACGTTTTTTTTATTTTTTTTGTTTTTTTTTGGTCTTTTTGAGACAGGGTCTCCCTTTCGTCCCAGCTGACCTGGATGGAGCTCACTATGTAGACCAGGCTGGCCTTGAACTCACAAAGATCTACCTGCCTCTGCCTCCAGAGTGCTGGGATTAAAGGTGTGTGCCACCATGCTGGGCTTGATTTACATTTTTAAGTATCTCTTTAGGGGCTGGATAGATGGCTCACTAGTTAAGAGCACTTGCTCCTGTAGGGGACCTGGGTTCAGTTCCTAGCACCCATGTGGCAGCTTGCTGACAACCGTCTTTAACTCCAGATTCAGGGGATTCAACAGCCTCTTCTGGCCTCCTAGGGGACTGCATGCATGTGGTACATATACACATATGCAGAAACAAAGAATTTCTTTAATGTTTGTCTTAATAGAAAATAGCTGAAATGTCACATCTGTCTTTTCATTCTGCCTTGTGGTTATACATGTAATGAGGCCTCTGGAACGTTCCACAGTGCACTTATAAGATAATGAAACTGCCAGGGCATGTTGCATGTTATTATTGTGAAGACAGCTTTGACCTTGTAGAGTGCCCTTGAAGAGAGTTTTGACCTTGTAGAGACCCCTTGAAGATAGCTTTGACCTTGTAGAGTGCCTTTGAAGATAGCTTTGACCTTGTAGTGCCCTTGAAGCTCTTTGGACTGTTCTTTGCCTCAGAAGTCTCTTTTCTCTGCATGCCTGCAGCAAAGACTTGTTAACCAACTTTCCATTTTTCCCCATAGTCATATGAACAGACAGTTATGATGCTGATGTCAGCTATTGGCTGATAATTTTTGTTTCATTAGGGGAGAACAAGTATATTTCTTTGCCCTTGTAAAATTTTGTATTGAAACTGGAATCCTGGGTGGTGATTTAGTCTCTTCCCAGGAACTAGCAGCTATGAACTCATACTGCTTATCTAAATTATTGATACTCAAAGCTCACTGGGTTCTCAGAAATGGCTCCTTATCAAGTGTAAGCCTTTTTACCTTGTGAGGCTGTGTGGCAAGGGCCAGCTGTAGTTCTTCACACTTGCTGCTGGAGGTATTTCTGATTGTCGCTGATTTATAGCTAATTTGTAGCATAACCACCAAAATGTGTGCATTTATATATATATTTTTTTTCCTATGAGAATTGTTCACAGATGCGACATTGATGCTAAAGAGCTAGTTGTTCTATGCTGTGCCTGCAGTTCATGTGACCATCTTGGGAGAAGGGTGTGTCCAGGCCAGTTGGGGCCAGCTGCTTTAACATCCCACCGTGTTTTTTTTTTTTCCTCTCTCTCTCTTAAAAAGTGTTTTTTTTTTTTTAATTTAATTACACTTCACTCACTTTGTGAGGTAGGGTGCACACCTGTGGAGATCAGAGGATGACTTTCGGGAGTTAGTTCTCTCTATCACGTGCATCCTAGTTCTCTCTATCATGTGCATCCTTGGGATCAAATTCAGTTCATCAAGCTTGGAGGCAAGTGTCTTTCCCTGCTGGCTCTTTTTTTTTTATATCTTTTTGAGACAGGGTCTCCCTTTAGTCCCAGCTGGCCTGGAGCTCACTTTGTAGACCAGGCGGCTGGCCTTGAACTCACAGAGATCTGCCTGCCTCTGCCTCCCAAGTGCTAGGATTAAAGGCGTGTGCCACCAAGCCCAGCCTATTTTTTAATTAAAAAAATTATTATTTTCACTTTATGTGTTTGAGTGTAGTGCTTACGTGTGTGTAAGTGCACCTGTGTTGTGCAGTGCCCGAGGAGATCAGAAGAGAGCATGGGATCCCCTGGAACTGGAGTTAGGACAATGGCTAGCCGCCATGTGGGTTCTGGGCTTTGAACCCAGGTCCTCTTCAGGAGTAGCTCTTAACTGCTGGGCCATCTCTCTGGCCCTTCTTTTTTTCCATTTTTTAACCAAGCATATTATCATTACTAATTTAACTTCTACTTTTCTATTCTAAATAAAATAATATCTAGGAGGCACTAAAACTAAAGCCATAAAGGCTTCTGAGGGCAAGGTATTGTCATTACCTGTTATAAACTCTTCATGCTTCATTTTGTAAACTCTTCATTTTAAAAATCATTTTATTGAGTTGAGAACTTCGTATGTATTCCGTCATGTTCAGACCTTTCTCCACTCCTGCTTTACCCCCTTCTTAGTCTCTATTATTCTTTATCTTTTTTTTTTAAGGCCCAGAAAGTCTAATCTGTGTTTCCCAAGTGCTCTTGGGCATGTGTCTATCCCTGTGGTGTCCAGGCAACTCAGTAAACTCTTAATATTTAAGACAAAGAGCTTAAATATTTTTAACTGCTCTTTCGTATGTTGTATTTTGGGGCACATGACTACAAACCCCTGTTCTCAGATAGGGAGAATGTCACATATGACCACCTCTGCAGTTCCTTTGTTAATGTTCCTTCATGTCTAGCAGCTCGCATACCCAGATTTTATTGTTTCTGGTCAAAGGCCACTTGAAGACTTACAGAGCAAAGGGCAGCTCTGATGTTAACTTCAGAGTAAATTGCAGAGGTAGAAAAAAAAATACCTAGCATTTTAGATGGGGTGCGTGCGTGTGTGTGTGTGTGTGTGTGTGTGTGTGTGTGTGTGCGTGTGCGCGCGTGCAGGGGAGGATGCTCGTGTCCTCTGTCATTCACTGCCTTATTTCCTTGGGAAAAGGCTCCTCACTGAACTTGGGCATTGCTGTTTTTCTGCAAGACTGGTGGGCCAGCAAACCCCTGGGATTCTTCTGTAGCTATTGCTCTTCCCCATGCCCTGCAGTGCTGGAAGTACGGACTGGTGTCTCTAAGCTTGGATTGTTATGTATGTGCTGGGATCTTAACTCAAGCCTTCATGCTTGCCTAGCAAGTGCTCCTACCTCAGAGCCATCTTCCCAGCCCCTAAATGTAGTTTTTAGAGACAGACTTGAAGCCCAGTATGCCTCCAGGTTAAAAAATTATAGTCCCAGGGCTGGAGAGATGGCTCAGCCATTAAGAGCACTGGCTGCTCTTGTAGAGGACCTGGGTTTAGTTCTCAGCACTCACATGGTGGGTAACAACCATCCTTGACTTTAGTTCCAGGGGATCTGACACCTTCTTCTTGCCTCTGCAGGCATTGCATACATGGGCTCACATACAGGTAAAACACTCATACACATAAAATAAAATAAAAATTAAATAAAAAAATAGTATTGCTTTAAAAAAAATTGAAGTGGTAAGAAAATGAACCAGCTGTTCAGCTTGACATCTTTGACTTTTGTTATTTGTTTTGGTTTTTGGGACAGGGTCTTGCTATGTAGTCCCGACTCGCCTTGAACTCTGAATTCCCCTGCGTCCACCTGGCCAGAGCTGAGGTTCTAGGTGAGAAACACCGGGGTGGTCTGCCACTAGCTTTATAACATCACTGATTCCAGGGAAGGCTGCCCTGTCTTGGGGAGAACTAGTCTATTCCTTAGGAAGATTAAGATTAAGCTAGGTATGGTGTTGTATGACTGTAATCCTGGTACTTAGTTCAAGGCCAGGTTGAGCTATATGAAAACCTGTCTCAAAGCGACAGTAACACCTAGCAGCAACAACAACAATAACAACAACAACAACAACAACAACAAAAAACCCAACAACAAGCCGGGCGTGGTGGTGCACGCCTTTAATCCTAGCACTTGGGAGGCAGAGGCAGGTAGATCTTTGTGAGTTCAAGGCCAGCCTGGTCTACAGAGTGAATTCCAAGACAGCTGGGGCTACGGGGAGACCCTGTCTTGAAAAGACCAAAAAAAAACCCCCAAAACCAGCCGGGCGTGGTGGCACACGCCTTTAATCCTAGCACTTGGGAGGCAGAGGCAGTCGGATCTTTGTGAGTTCAAGGCCAAGCCTGGTCCACAGAGTGAGTTCCAGGCCAGCTGGGGCTACAGGGAGACCCTGTCTCGAAAGGACAAAAAAATAAAATAAAAATGTATCCTGGGAGCTGGAGAGATGGCTCAGTGGTTAAGAGTACCTGCTGCTCTTGCAGAGTTTAATTCCCAGTACCCACATAATGGCTAAAAACCATCTGTAATTCCAGTTCTGGGGATCCAACACCCTCTTCTGACCTCTGTGGTCATTGCGTGGCATGGGTATACTTATATACGTGCAGACACATAAAATAAAAATAAGGTTTTCCTAAGGAAGGGAAATACTTGCTCTTGGGCAAAACCCAAAGGCCCAAGGGAAGTGGAAGGAGTGAAGGGTGAAGGAAGTGAAAGGCCGCGTGGAGTGAAAGTGAGAGGGGCCAAGGAAAATGGGGGGAGTGAAAGGCCAAGGGAGATGAACCTCAGGGGTGGGCTAAGGGTCTGTTACAGGGCAAGAGAGGGAAGGTGGTGAGGTCTTAGAATCTGCCCAAGTAGACCAGGCGAAATCCGTCTTTTTGAGAACAGTCTCCCTTTATCCCAGCTGTCAGGAACTCACTCTGTAGACCGGCTGCCTCGAAACTCACAGAGATCGCGTGCCTAGATCCCACAGGTGCTTAGGATTAAAGGCGGTGCGCCACCACACCCAGCATTTATTTATGACCTGCTCTTTTTAAAGACTAAACAACCACTGAAGGCAGAATGCCTGCAGAGAGAACACTAGCTCATTGGGCATACTCCACAAACAGCATCCTGGCACACCCCAAAGCTTAAGTACGTTATATTGAACACTTGTACATTTGCTCTTCTTATTCAAGTTCAGAATCTGCTCAAAAGTTCAAGTATCAAAGAAATCAGCACGGTCATCCCACTTGCCCTTTTTTTACTCCTCTGAGTTTCAGCTGTCCAAAGTTAACAAGAGGGATGAGTTCAGCACAGTAACTCGTTGCTTTGTGGTTGGGGTTTGGTATTTTTGTTTTTTTGTTTGTTGATTTTTTTTTTGTTGTTTTTCGAGACAGGGTCCCCTGTAGCCCCAGGCTGGTCCTGAAACTCACCTGTGGACCAGGCTTGGCAGTGAACTCACGAAGATCCGACTGCCTCTGCCCCAAGTGCTAGGATTAAAGGCGTGTGCCACCACGCGGATGGTTTTGGGGTTTTTTTTTGGTTCTTTTTTTCAAGACAGGGTCTCCCCGTAGCCCCAGCTGTCTGGAATTCACTCTGTAACCAGGCTGGCCTTGAACCACAAAGATCTACCTGCCTCTGCCTCCCAAGTGCTAGGATTAAAGGCGTGCACCACCAGGCCCGGTTGTTGTGGGTTTTTTTGTTGTTGTTGTTGTTGTTGTTGTTATTGTTGTTGTTGTGCTTGTTCTTTCGCTTTGAACTAGTTTCATATAGGCTCACCTGCCTTGAACTAAGTACCAGGTCAGTCATACAACACCATACCTAGCTTAATCTTAATCTTCCTAAGGAATAGACTAGTTCTCCCCAAGACAGGGCAGCCTTCCCTGGAATCAGTGATGTTATAAAGCTAGTGGCAGACCACCCCGGTGTTTCTCACCTAGAACCTCAGCTCTGGCCAGGTGGACGCAGGGGAATTCAGAGTTCAAGGCGAGTCGGGACTACATAGCAAGACCCCTGTCCCAAAAACCAAAACAAATAACAAAAGTCAAAGATGTCTAAGCTGAACAGTTGGTTCATTTTTTCCTACCACTTCAATTTTTTTAAAGCATCTATTTTTTTTAATAATTTTATTTTATTTTATGGTGTATGAGTGTTTTGCCTATGTATGTAAGTGCATTGTTGCATGCCTGCAGAGGCAAGAAGAAGGTGTCAGATCCCTGGGAACTAAAGTAAGGATGGTTGTTACACACCATGTGAGTGCTGAGAACTAAACCCAGGTCCTCTACAAGAGCAGCCAGTGCTCTTAATGGCTGAGCCATCTCTCCAGCTGGGACTATAATTTTTTAACTGGAGGCATACTGGGCTTCAAGTCTGTCTCTAAAAACTACATTTAGGGGCTGGGAAGATGGCTCGATGGTAGGAGCATTGCTATGCAAGCATGAAGGCTTGAGTTAAGATCCCAGCACATACATAACAATCCAAGCTTAGAGACACCAGTCCGTACTTCCAGCACTGCAGGGCATGGGGAAGAGCAATAGCTACAGAAGAATCCCAGGGGTTTGCTGGCCCACCAGTCTTGCAGAAAAACAGCAATGCCCAAGTTCAGTGAGGAGCCTTTTCCCAAGGAAATAAGGCAGTGAATGACAGAGGACACGAGCATCCTCCCCTGCACGCGCGCACGCGCACACACACACACACACACACACACACACACACACACGCACCCCATCTCAAAATGCTAGGATTTTTTTTTTACCTCTGCAATTATACTCTGAAGTTAACATCAGAGCTGCCCTTTGCTCTGTAAGTCTTCAAGTGGCCTTTGACCAGAAACAATAAAATCTGGGTATGCGAGCTGCTAGACATGAAGGAACATTAACAAAGGAACTGCAGAGGTGGTCATATGTGACATTCTCCCTATCTGAGAACAGGGGTTTGTAGTCATGTGCCCCAAAATACAACATACGAAAGAGCAGTTAAAAATATTTAAGCTCTTTGTCTTAAATATTAAGAGTTTACTGAGTTGCCTGGACACCACAGGGATAGACACTGCCCAAGAGCACTTGGGAAACACAGATTAGACTTTCTGGGCCTTAAAAAAAAAAGATAAAGAATAATAGAGACTAAGAAGGGGGTAAAGTAGGAGTGGAGAAAGGTCTGAACATGACGGAATACATACGAAGTTCTCAACTCATAAAATGATTTTTAAAATGAAGAGTTTACAAAATGAAGCATGAAGAGTTTATAACAGGTAATGACAATACCTTGCCCTCAGAAGCCTTTATGGCTTTAGTTTTAGTGCCTCCTAGATATTATTTTATTTAGAATAGAAAAGTAGAAGTTAAATTACTAATGATAATATGCTTGGTTAAAAATGGAAAAAAAGAAGGGCCAGAGAGATGGCCCAGCAGTTAAGAGCTACTCCTGAAGAGGACCTGGGTTCAAAGCCCAGAACCCACATGGCGGTAGCCTTGTCCTAACTCCAGTTCCGGGGATCCCATGCTCTCTTCTGATCTCTGCGGGCACTGCACACACAGGTGGCACTTACACACACGTAAGCACTACACTCTAAACACATAAAGTGAAAATAATAATTTTTTAATTAAAAATGCTGGGCTGGTGGCACAAGCCTTTAATCCTAGCACCTTGGGAGGCAGAGGCAGGCAGATTCTCTGTGATTCAGCCAGCCGCCTTCTTGCCCCCCCGCTCTCGCCGCGTTGGCATCCCGGCTCTTATCCGTTCCCTGCTGTGCATGCCCCCCCCCCCTCCCCTTCCCTCCACGCCATCCTGCACTGCCGCCTCTGCTTCGCCTACGCCCATGTACAAAGTTAGAGCTCCAGGCCAGCTGGGACTAAGGGAGACCCTGTCTCAAAAAGATATTAAAAAAAAAAAAAAAAAAAAAAAAAGAGCCAGCAGTGGACAAGACCACTTGCCCTCCAAGCTTGCTGAACTGAATTTCGCACCCAAGGATGCACTGATAGAGCAGAACTAGGATGCAACGTGATAGAGAGAAACTTAAAAAAACTCCCGAAAGTCATCCTCTGATCTCTCANAAAAAAAAAAAAAAAAAAAAAAAAAGCAGGTTTGGGACCAAACTTTCCCTCCCGCCTTGTAATGCGTCTGTTAGCATGGGCTCCCATCGATTGGTCTTCCAGGAGCAGATTGGGAAGTAGGTGCCTCGCACTGGCTGCATTCCTGTAATTGTCCCCTCCTAGTCAAAGACAACCTACTGGACTTCAGACCCTTCTAATGAATACTGTCCTAACGTTTTTAGCTCTGAAAATCCAATCTGCTTAGATATAAGGTTTATGAGGTAGCACTTGCCTGCAGAGATACGCGTTAAATTTAGCACGATGAAATTTACTGGAGTAGCGTTGGGTGAGGGGCTCGTGGGCAGAGGTTCCTCTCTTGGGTAGCGGTAGTAGGAAGTACAGCACTGCTGGGTGACAGCACTGTAAAGCTGGGCTCTCAAGGTTGCAGGCTGAGAATCTGCTTCTTCCAGTATCATGCTTGTACAATGATGATTGAGTCATCATGGGGAAAGGCAGTTTCCTTCCAAACATCCAAGGATCAGGCTGGGAATTTAGCTCAGTTGGTAAGAGTGCAGGCCTACCATGCATGAAGCCTTGGATTCAGTCCCAAGCACTGAATAAACTGGGTATTCTAGCACATGCCTGTAGGTCATCCTTGGCCTCACCATGGGTTTAAGCCCAGTCTGGGCTCCATGAGACCCTCTCTCAAACAAACAAAAATGGTCCAAGAATCCAGTTGGCTGGTATGACTGGTGCTGTGTCCCGAGCCCTTGCGGTTGCCAGTATACACAGGAGGGCGGGGCATGTTGGCATTTCACCTGACAGCTTCCTGGAAAGAGACTTGGGGAAGCTAGTTGTCTCAGCAGAGTTGGCAGCAAGCAGGTGCATGGTGCATGCATGAGGAAGTGTAACCCATGGCCTGTTCTCTCCAGTTTTCAGGCCTCTACATCCTGTCGTTCGCTGTCATCATGGTGGGCTTCATCCTGTACTGCTCCACCCCGACACGTACCGCGGAGCCCGCTGAAAGCAGTGTTCCCCCTGTCACCAGCATTGGGATCGACAACCTGGGACTGAAGCTCGAGGAGAGTGGGCTTCCAGAGACCCCCTCTGCGGCTTTGTAGTTGCACAAGTCACGCACCCCTGTGTGCCACCAGGAGAAAGCAGAGCCTGCCACTGCCGAGGGGATACGGGGACACATCATCCTCAGAGCAAACACCCACTGCACTGGATTGCATCTCTGGTTAGACTTTAGACAGGAACACTGGCCAAAGGATCCAAACTAGAAATACCAAAATCGAGCCGAGCCCAGCCCAAGGGTAGTGTTTCTGTGTGTTGAGGACTAGTACCTGTTAGTGTCAGAGAGACAGGTACAGGCCTCACGCAGGGGTCTCAGAGACACACAGGGTGGGGGAGCCAGCCAGCCTCAAGGCTATTCAGGTAGACAGGAGTAGAGACAGTCTGGGATGGATGTGTAATAAGATTCCACCTTTGGAAGCTCCGGGACTTGTTCTGCTGGGGCAGTTCTTTCTAATGGCCTTGAGGAATTTAGACACCAGCGAGGCCTGGTCCCTGATGCCATGTGGTGGTAAAAGAGGGAATTCCTGGAATAAAAATGTGGCTACTCTAAAAGCAGCTACAAGTACAGAAGCCCAGGAACCCTTTCTCTTTTCTAAAAAAAACAAAAACAAAAACAAAAAACAAACCTCTTCTCTGCTCCTCTCCTGCCACACCTGTTCCCGGGTGCCACGCCCACAGCTCTCAAGGCCTGTGACGCTGTGTGTCCCCACCCCTCATGTTCAGCCTCACATCACACTCTACGAGATTTCTCCAAGGAACACAGTGATCCTACCCTTTCTGAAAGTTCTCAGACTCCCAGGAACGTTTCTATTGATCTCATCTCATGCAGTACAGCTTAGAAAACTAAGTCTGCCTGCAAGTTATCAGAGTGAGAAGAAAACATTGTTTCTATCACCAGTGGAAAAATAGAGTATCATTAAAATGAAAACACAAAGTTAATAATTTTCCAGAGGAGACTGTGCCCTGAAGATGTTAAGAGCGGATACTGTCCCACATCTTACTACTGGTTTGTGTTTGCAATGCTCGGGGGATCCTGGGATACTTTAGTACAAATGCTATCACGCAGCCTCAATGTAGCCACCAGAATGCCATGTTCAGAAAATACTATGTAAAGTTTTTGTACAAGTGTAATAAAGAAACTTGGGGTAAATGTTCATATTATTAAAAGTTTTAAGTTCATGGAAATAATATCACACTATGTGCTGGATAGCTTTAGTGTCAACTTGACACACCTGGGTTGAGGGAGCCTCAATTGGGGAATTGGCTCCGTTGGACTGGCCTATGGCCACGTCTGTGGAGTATTGTCTTGATTGTTGAGCAATGTGGGAGGGCCACCCTGGGCAGGTTGTTGTGTACTGTATAAGAGGTCAGGCTGGGCATGGGCCAGGGGAGCAAGCCAGTGAACAGCACTCCTCCATCGCCTGTGCTTCAGCTCCTGCCTCCAGGTTCCTGCCCTGAGTGCCTGCCTTGGGATCCCTAAGTGATGAACTGTGACCCAGGAGATGTAAGCTGAATAAACCCTTTCCTCCCCAAGTTGGTGTCGGTCAGAGTGTTTTGTCCCAGCAATGGAAGACAAACTAGAACACACTATATATGTTTTTATTTTAGATTAACCAGTTCCCCTTGTGGAGATCCATCTGTCAGTCTATATATGTTTATCTTATTTTTAGAAGTCTGTGTGGGTATATACAAAGTACATGTGTAGGTATGCACATTCACGTATGCATGAGTGTAGGCATGTGTGTGTCATGGTCAGAGGACAACTTTGGGTGTCCCGCCTTGTCTTCTACCTTATTTGAGGCAGAATCCCTTTGCTGCTTATGACATCTGGCTTTACATGAATTCTGGGGATTCGAACTCAGATCCTTACACTTGTGGGACAAGTGCTTTACTCACTGAGCCATCTACTCAACCTTGTTTTTTTTTTTGTGAGACTGTATGGGCCCCAGGCTAGCCTTGAACACCCAATGTTCCTGCCTCAGACTTCTAAGTGTTGGGATTACAGGTTTGTATCATCATGCTTGGCTTCCCTTTGTGAATATTTTTTTAATTAATTAATTAATTAATTAATTAATTTATTTGTTTGTATGAATGTACTGTGTGCATGTAGCTCTGTGCACCCGTGTCATGCAATGCCGCGGAGGTCAGAAGAGGGTGTCGGATTCCCCTGGAACTGGAGTTCTCCTGGAACTGGAGTTTCAGAAGGTTCTCGGCCGCCATGTGGGTGCTGGGGATCGAACCCGGGTCCTCTGTAAGAGCAGTCGGCGCTCTTAACCGCTAGGCCATCTCTCCAGCCCCCCCTTTGTGAATATTAAATGGCTTAACACATTCAAGATTTCTTCATTTGTAACTTTTCAGAATTGCACTTCCTGACAGGTGAGGCAGACATACCAATTCTGGAGCGGTGTTGGGCTTGACCGACCACAGAGGCCATTTGCAGCAATCAGTGGCTTACACTTTTGAATGACTACAATGAGTGTTTTACATTTGTGAATGAAATAGTGTCATTTCCCACAACCTGTTAACACTGCCTTTTCCATGGTGTTAGCTTTCCCCCCTCCTATCAATGTCAGGGTGTATTAGTCAGGGTTCTCTAAAGAAACAGAAGCAACAGGACGAATATATAGCTATATACAATTTATTGATTTGCTCACGTGACAGAGTTCAAGGAGTCTTAACAGTAGCTGCGCTGCACTGGAGAGGCTGAGAATCCAGGGAACTGCTCAGTCCGCAAGGCTGGATGTCTCAGTAGTCCCAATCTGGTGCTGAAGGCCCGGTGGATTCCAGGAGATCTGCCTGTCTCAGTACACGCTGGGATCCGAAGGGTTGATCAGAGCAGCAAGACAAACTCACCAGTGAGAGAGAGGCAAGCCACAGGAAAAAAGGGACCAGCTCCCTCTGCCATGGCCACATTTGGGGTGGGCCATCCGGGTTGAGGTAGTCCAATCCGAAGATCCTTCTTCTCTTATTTGTTCCTTAGTCCAGTAAAGTTGACACCCAGGATTAACCATCACACAGGGGAAATGGCTCTTTCGAATGGCCTTTTGGTAGCACACTGGTTATATCTTGATACATCTTGTATTTCAGTATGGATAGTGGGGAGATGGTCTCAGGTGACAAGCTACCAGGCACCCAGGGTTGAGCTCAGGCATCCTCTCCTACCTTAGGCTGCCCAGGCTGGGTCCCACGATCCTTTGGGTCCTGGAAGCCTTTGTTTCTATCTTCCTACTGCCACTTAGCTGGTGCCTGCTGTCTACCTGCCCTTCATGACAGGCCTTTTAGGCCAACTGTGGCCTTTTTTTCATCTTTCTACCTTGTCATCACTTTACCTTTTAGATATTTAATAGGTGAATTTGGCCTTCAGTTCCGGTTCAGAACACTGCAGGGGAGATTGAACTACATTGAGTAAGGCTTTGGGTTTTTTTGTTTGTTTGTTTGTTTGTTTGTTTTTTAAAGGGGGTGCCGGATTCCCCTGGAACCGGAGTTAAAGACGGTTTTCAGCCGCCATGTGGGTGCTGGGGATCGAACCCGGGTCGTCTGCAAGAGCAGTTGGCGCCCTTAACCGCCGCTAGGCCATCTCTCCAGCCCCGAGTAAGGCCTTTGATACAACACACAAGTCAGCAAGGTGCCCTTCTCGGTCCTGTTCTTTTGTCCCTCAGTTGTTATCCTCTGTCTTCCTTGCCTGTTCCTCATCTGGAGACAGGAAGGGGACCTCCCAAGTTAAAACTCAAGAGTCTTAGGGAGTAAGGCTGGGAATGACAGCACTGTACGACTGCTCACCATGGTCGGAGGCTATCTGGGAGAACTGGGAGTGCAAGCACTGCTTCCACAGGAAAGGTGTCTTCAAACATCTGCCTGCATGCAATCATTTTTGTTTGTTTGTTTGTTTGTTTTTAAACACAATATGTTGACTCTATACTCAAAATACTATCAATTCAGTTCGAGTCACCAGCCACATATCAGGGGTCCAGGGGCCATATGTGCTGGGCACTATGGCCTTAATTTCTTCAAAGTAGACTATGTAAGGGAAGGTATATACTTCCTAAATATTGCAGAGACTCCAGCACAACACATAATGTTTAAAATCACAAATATGATAATGGTACATTCACTTTTGTAAGGAATCTTTCAATGAGTATTATACAGTCTGTCATGAAAAGAAACACATTATTATTATTATTATTATTATTATTTTGTCTTTTTGAGACAGGGTTTCCCTGCAGCCCCAGCTTCCCTGGAACTCACTATTGTAGACCAGGCTGGCCTAGATCTCACAGAGATAAGTCTGCCTCTGCATCCCAAGTGCTGGGATGAAAGGGATGTGCCACCACGCCTGGCTAATTATTATTATTTTGAGGGAGAAAAGGCTTTGCTGTAGCCCAGGCTAGTCTTGAACTTGTGATATTCCTATCTGAGACTGAGATGTAAGGCATGTACTACTATGCCTACCATAACACATTTTTAGAACATTTCCAAATCTTCTTTTGGTCTATTAGTCCAATATTGATTTTAAAATATTTTTTATAGATATCCATGCCATTAAAAAGACTTACTGGAAAAAAAAAAAAGACTTACTGGCCAGGCGTGGTGGTGCATGCCTTTAATCCCAGCACTTGGGAGGCAGAGGCAGGAGGATCTTTGTGAGTTCAAGGCCAGACTGGTCTACAGAGTGAGTTCCAAGACAGCTGGGCTACAGGGAGACCCGTTCCTCAAAAAGACACAAAAAAAAAAAAAAAAAAAAAAAGAAAAAGACTTACTGTATTAGCCAGCTTTTCTGGCTAACCTGACAGAAGCAACTTAGATTTCAGTGCGTTCTAGTAGAGTTCATTGGCGGTGGCAGCGTGTGCTGGAGTATCTCACACCTGATGAAATCAGAAAGCAGAGAGTGAGACTGGAACTGGAAACGAATCTCTCCTTCAAGTTCTACCCCGACTAATCCACTTCTGCTAAAGGTCCCAGAGCTTCTAACCCTGTTACCTACTGCAGTGTCAAAGAGTTGCTCGATGGCTCTCCATGTGGATATGATAAATGGCACAACTAGGTTGTGGTGCCACAGTAAGAAGAGAGGGCTTCACCAGTGTGGTTGCCAGTACTGTGTTAGGAGATTAAGTTCTCCAGCTGGAAGGGCAGTTAACATTTCCTGCCTGATTCCAGCGTGTCTGACATACAACTGATACATATTTTCCAGTGAAGTTTCCAGCAGGTGGAACTAACAATTGTAATGGCCCCAAGACTTGTGACATAAACTCCAGTCTCATTTTATATTGCTTCAGTATTGTCCTGTTTAAGTGTTGCCCTTTGATTACTTTTTTACTTATTTATAGGTGTGTGTGGTGTATGCATGTGTGTGTGCATGCATGTAGGCACATTTGCTTGTATGTTTACTTGTGTGTAGGCTAGAGGTGGACATCACTTCAAATTAATTTTTTATTTATTTTTATTTTATTTATTTTATTTTATTTATTTATGTGTATGAATGTACTGTTTTGCGTGCAGGTCTGTGCACCTGTGTCGTGCAATGCCGCGGAGGTCAGAAGAGGGTCTCGGAATCCCCTGGAACTGGAGTACTCCTGGAATTGGAGTTAAGACGGTTCTCAGCCGCCATGTGGGTGCTGGGGATCGAACCCGGGTCCTCTGCAAGAGCGGTCGGCCATCTCCCCAGCCCCTAATTTTTTATTTTTAAGGTTTGATTATTTATTTATTTATTTATTGGTCTTTTTGAGACAGGGTCTCCCTTTAGTCCCAGCTGGCCTGGAGCTCACTATGTAGACTAGGCTGGCTTTTAACTCACAGACATCTGCCTGCCTCTGCCTCCTGAGTGCTGGGATTAAAGGTATGCACTACCATGCCCAGCTAAGGTTTATTTTTCATGTATAAATGTTTTGTCTGCATGAATACATGTGTAACACATGTGCTCCTGGTGTCCAAGAAAGGGCATCAGATCCCCTAAAACTGGAGTTTTAGGTGGTTGTGTGCCATCATATGAGTGCTGGGAACTGAACCCCAATTCTCTGTAAGAGCAGCAGTAACACTTTTAATTACTGATCCATTTCTCCAGTCCTTCCACCTTAGTTTTCTTTATGTTTACGAATTCACATTTTTCCCTTTAATTTTATATTACTCTAAAATATGAATACAGGGGGCTGGAGAGATAGCCTAGCGGTTAAGAGCGCCGACTGCTCTTGCAGGGGACCCGGGTTCGATCCCCAGCACCCACATGGCAGCTGAGAACCGTTCGTAACTCCAATTCCAGGAGAACTCCAGTTCCAGGGGAATCCGAGACCCTCCTCTGACCTCCGCGGCATTGCACGACATGGGTGCACAAACCTACATGCAGACATTCATACATTCATACACATACAAAAATAAATAAAATTTGCCAGGCGTGGTGGTGCATGCCTTTAATCCTAGCACTTGGGAGGCAGAGGCAGGTGGATCTTTGTGAGTTCAAGGCCACCCTGGTCTACAGAGCGAGTTCCAGGACAGCTGGGGTTACAAGGAGACCCTGTCTCAAAAAGACCAAAAAAAAAAAAAAAAACAACAAAAAAAACCAAAAATTAAAAAAAAATAAAATATGAATACATACCTTCCACCCATATATGGTAATTACAATGTCTGAAAATAAGTGGTAACTTAATTCTAGGGCCCATTAAGAGATTCACATTATAACAGCACAGTTGCTTTCAGAAAAAAGGAAATATAACAATCACATTGCTCAGTTTGCCTTTCAACTAAGGGATTTGGTGTTAGCATCCACAAATGAGGGAAACCATTCCCCATTTGTTTTTCTGGGACTGTGTTACTTTACTTAGCATAATAGCTTCTAGCTCCATCCATTTACCTGCAAAGTTCATGATGTCATCTTTCTTTACCGCTGCATAGAACTCCATTGTGTAGATGTACCATATTTTTGTTATCCACTTGTCAGTTGACTTGTGCTGGGATAGCTTTAGTGTCAAGCTGACACACCTGGGTTGAGGGAGCGCAATTGGGGAATTGGCAGCTGCCATTGGACTGGCCTAGTGGCCAACGTTCTGTGGGTTGAGCAGGTGTCGGTTGTGTTGAAGCCAAATGTGGGAGGGCCAATCTCTGGGCGCGTCTGTTGTGTACTCGTTAGAGAGGAGGGTCAGGCTGGGCATGGGCCAGGGGAGCAAGCCAGGTAAGCAGCATTCCTCCATCGCCTGTCCTTCAGCTTCCTGCCTCCACGGTTCCTGCCCTGATGCCTGCCTTGGAATCCCTAAGTGATGAACTGTGACCAGCGAGATGTAAGCTGAATAAAAAGCCCTTTCCATCCCAAGTTGGTGTCGGTCACGAGTGTTTTGTCCCAGCAATGGAAGACAAACAAGAAACACTATATATGTTTTATTTTAGATTACCAGTTCCCCTTGTCGGAGATCGCTCTGTCAGTCTATATAGTTTATCATTATTTTAGAATCTGTGTGGTATAATACCAAAGTAACATGTGTAAGGTATGCACATTCACGTATGCATGAGTGTAGGCATGTGTGTGCCATGGGTCAGAGGACAACTTTGGGTGTCCCGCCTTGTCTTCTACCTTATTTGAGGCAGAATCCCTTTGCTGCTTATGACATCTGGCTTTACATGAATTCTGGGATCAAACTAGTTCCTCACACTTTACTAAGTGCTAAAGACAAAAAAAAAAAAAAAAAAAACCTTGTTTTTTTTTTTTGTGAGACTGTATGGGCCCCAGGCTAGCCTTCGTAACCCAATGTTCCTGCCTCAGACTCCTAAGTGTTGGGATTACAGGTTTTATCATCATGCTTGGCTTCCCTTTGTGAATATTTTTTTACAATTAATTAATTAATTAATTAATTTAATTATTTATTTTTGTGTTTTGTTTGCATGTGTGTAAATGTACCTTTGTCATGCATTGCCTGTGGATGTCAGAAAAAGGTATCAGGATTCCCCTTGGGCTGGAGTTCTCCTGGAAGTTCTCCTGGAACTGGAACGTTTCAGAAGATGGTTCTCGGCGCCATGTGGGTGCTGGGGAATCGAACGCCGGGGTCCTCTGTAAGAGAGCTCGGCGCTCTTAACCGCTAGGCCATCTCTCCAGCCCCCCTTTGTGAATATTAAATGGCTTAACACATTCAAGATTTCTTCATTTGTAACTTTTCAGAATTGCACTTCCTGACAGGTGAGGCAGACATACCAATTCTGGAGCGGTGTTGGGCTTGACCGACCACAGAGGCCATTTGCAGCAATCAGTGGCTTACACTTTTGAATGACTACAATGAGTGTTTTACATTTGTGAATGAAATAGTGTCATTTCCCACAACCTGTTAACACTGCCTTTTCCATGGTGTTAGCTTTCCCCCCTCCTATCAATGTCAGGGTTATTAGTCAGGGTTCTCTAAAGAAACAGAAGCAAGGCCAGGACGAATATATGAGCTATATACAATTTTTATGATTTTGCTCACGTGACAGAGTTCAAGGAGTCAACAGTAGCTGCGCTGCACTGGAGAGCCTGAGAATCCAGGGAACTGCTGCTCAGTCCGCAAGGCTGGATGTCTCAGTAGTCCCAATCTGGTGCTGAGGCCCGTGAATTCCAGGAGATCTCCGTCCCAGTACACGCTGTGCGGATCCGAAGGGTTGAATCAGAGCAGCAAGACAAAACCTCAACCAGTGTAGAGAGAGGCAAGCACAAGAGAAAAAAGCCAGCTCCTCTGCCATGGCCACATTTGGGGTGGGCCATCCGGGTTGAGGTAGTCCCAATCCAAAGATCCTTTTTCTTATTGTTCCTTAAGTCCAGTAAAGTTGACACCCCAGGATTAACCATCACACAGGGGAAATGGCTCTTTCGAATGGCCTTTTGGTAGCACACTGGTTATATCTTGATACATCTTGTATTTCAGTATGGATAGTGGGGAGATGGTCTCAGGTGACAAGCTACCAGGCACCCAGGGTTGAGCTCAGGCATCCTCTCCTACCTTAGGCTGCCCAGGCTGGGTCCCACGATCCTTTGGGTCCTGGAAGCCTTTGTTTCTAGCTTCCTACTAGCCACTTAGCTGGTGCCTGCTGTCTATCTGCCCTTCATGACAGGCCTTTTAGGCCAACTGTGGCCTTTTTTTCATCTTTCTACCTTGTCATCACTTTACCTTTTAGATATTTAATAGGTGAATTTGGCCTTCAGTTCCGGTTCAGAACACTGCAGGGGAGATTGAACTACATTGAGTAAGGCCTTTGGGTTTTTTGTTTGTTGTTTGTTTGTTTGTTTTTTTAAAGGGGTGTGCTGGATTCCCCTGGAACCGAGTTAAGAGAGGATGGTTTGCGCGCAGGTGGGTGCTGGGGATCGAACCCCGGTCTATGCAAGAGCAGTTGACGCCCTTAACCGCCGCTAGGCCATCTCTCCAGCCCCGAGTAAGGCCTTTGATACAACACACAAGTCAGCAAGGTGCCCTTCTCGGTCCTGTTCTTTTGTCCCTCAGTTGTTATCCTCTGTCTTCCTTGCCTGTTCCTCATCTGGAGACTGCTTCCACAGGAAAGGTGTCTTCAAACATCTGCCCTGCATAAATATTTTTGTTTGTTTGTTTGTTTTTAACACAATATGTTGACTCTATACTCAAAATACTATCAATTCAGTTCGAGTCACCAGCCACATATCAGGGGTCCAGGGGCCATATGTGCTGGGCACTATGGCCTTAATTTCTTCAAAGTAGACTATGTAAGGGAAGGTATATACTTCCTAAATATTGCAGAGACTCCAGCACAACACATAATGTTTAAAATCACAAATATGATAATGGTACATTCACTTTTGTAAGGAATCTTTCAATGAGTATTATACAGTCTGTCATGAAAAGAAACACATTATTATTATTATTATTATTATTATTATTATTATTATTTTGTCTTTTTTGAGACAGGTTTCCCTGCAGCCCCAGCTTCCCTGGAACTCACTATTGTAGACCAGGCTGGCCTAGATCTCACAGAGATAAGTCTGCCTCTGCATCCCAAGTGCTGGGATGAAAGGGATGTGCCACCACGCCTGGCTAATTATTATATTTTGAGGGAGAAAAGGCTTGCTGTAGCCCAGGCTAGTCTTGAACTTGGTGATATTCCTATCTGAGACTGAGATGTAAGGCATGTATTACTATGCCTACCATAACACATTTTTAGAACATTTCCAAATCTTCTTTGTCTATTAGTCCAATATTTTTTAAAATATTTTTTAATAAGATATCCATGCCATTAAAAAGACTTACTGGAAAAAAAAAAAAAGACTTACTGGCCAGGCGTGGTGGTGCATGCCTTTAATCCCAGCACTTGGGAGGCAGAGGCAGGAGGATCTCTTTGTGAGTTCAAGGCCAGACTGGTCTACAGAGTGAGTTCCAAGACGCTGGGCTACAGGGAGACCCTGTCTCAAAAAGACCAAAAAAAAAAAAAAAAAAAAAAAAAAAAAGACTTACTGTATTAGCCAGCTTTTCTGGCTAACCTGACAGAAGCAACTTAGATTTCAGTGCGTTCTAGTAGAGTTCATTGGCGGTGGCAGCGTGTGCTGGAGTATCTCACACCTGATGAAATCAGAAAGCAGAGAGTGAGACTGGAACTGGAAACGAATCTCTCCTTCAAGTTCTACCCCGACTAATCCACTTCTGCTAAAGGTCCCAGAGCTTCAAACCCTGTTACCTACTGCAGTCGTCAAAGAGTTGCTCGATGGCTCTCCATGTGGATATGATAAATGGCACAACTAGGTTGTGGTGCCACAGTAAGAAGAGAGGGCTTCACCAGTGTGGTTGCCAGTACTGTGTTAGGAGATTAAGTTCTCCAGCTGGAAGGGCAGTTAACATTTCCTGCCTGATTCCAGCGTGTCTGACATACAACTGATACATATTTTCCAGTGAAGTTTCCAGCAGGTGGAACTAACAATTGTAATGGCCCCAAGACTTGTGACATAAACCCCCAGTCTCATTTTATATTGCTTCAGTATTGTCCTGTTTAAGTGTTGCCCTTTGATTACTTTTTTTACTTATTTAATAGGTGTGTGTGGGATGCATGTGTGTGTGCATGCATGTAGGCACATTTGCTTGTATGTTTACTTCGTGTGTAGCTAGACGTGGACATCACTCAAATCATTTTTTATTTTTTTTATTTTATTTATTTTATTTTATTTATTTATGTGTATGAAATGTACTGTTTTTGCGTGCAGGTCTGTGCACCTGTGTCGTGCAATGCCGCGGAGGTCAGAGAGGTCTCGGAATCCCCTGGAAACTGGAGTACTCCTGGAATTGGAGTTGACGGTTCTCAGCCGCCATGTGGTGCTGGGGATCGAACCTGGTGCCTCTGCAGAGGGCGGTGGCATCTCCCCAGCCCCTAATTTTTTTATTTTTAAGGTTTGATTATTTTATTATTTATTTATTGGTCTTTTTGAGACAGGGTCTCCCTTTAGTCCCACTGGCCTGGAGCTTCACTATGTAGACTTAGGCTGGCTTAACTCCACAAACATCGCCTGCCATCTCCTCCTGAGGCTGGGATTAAAGGGTCTGCACTACCATGCCCAGCTAAGGTTTATTTTTCAAGTGTATAAATGTTTTGTCATGCATGTAATCATGATGTAACAATGTGCCCTGGTGTCCAAGAAAGAGGCATCAGACCCCTAAAACTGGAGTTTTAGGATGGTTGTGTGCCATCATATGAGTGCTGGGAACTGAACCCCGAATTCTCTGTATAGAGCAGGCGTAACACTTTTAATTACTGATCCATTTCTCCAGTCCTTCCACCTTAGTTTTCTTTATGTTTACGAATTCACACATTTTTCCCTTTAATTTATATTACTCTAAAATAAAAAAAAGGGGCTGGAGAGATAGCCTATCGGTTAAGAGCCCAGACTGCTCTTGCAGAGGGACCCGGAGTCCGGTCCAGCACCCACATGGCAGCTGAGAACCATCGTAACTCCAATCCAGGAGAACTCCAAGTTCCAGGGGAATCCGAGACCCTCCTCTGACCTCCGCGGCATTGCACACATGGGTGCACAAACTACATGCAGACTATTCTACATTCATACACATAACAAAAATAAATAAAAATTTGCCAGGCGTGGTTGGTGCATGCCTTTAATCCTAGCACTTGGGAGGCAGAGGCAGGTGGATCTTTGTGAGTTCAAGGCCACCTGGTCTACAGAGCGAGTTCCAGGACAGCTGGGTTAAGGAGACCCTGGTCTCAAAAAGACCAAAAAAAAAAAAAAAAAACAACAAAAAAAAAACCAAAAATTAAAAAAAAATAAAATATGAATACATACCTTCCACCCATATATGGTAATTACAATGTCTGAAAATATAAGTGGTAACTTAATTCTAGGGCCCCTTAAGAGATTCACATTATAAACAGCACAGTTGCTTTCAAAAAAAAAGGAAATATAACAATCACATTGCTCAGTTTGCCTTTCAACTAAAGGGATTTGGTGTTAGCATCCACAAATGAGGGAAACCATTCCCCATTTGTTTTTCTGGGACTGTGTTACTTTACTTAGCATATAGCTTCTAGCCCATCCATTTACCTGCAAAGTTGATGTCTCTTTCTTTACCTGCTGCATAGAACTCCATTGTGTAGAGGTACCATATTTTTTGTTTATCCACTTTGTGTCTAGTTGAGGGGCATTTGGGTTGGTTCAGCTCTTCGCTATAATTGTGAAAACTGCAATAAACATGATGTGTGCATGTATCTCTGTGGTAGGGTGAATCTTGTGGGTATATACCCAGGAGTGGTATGACTGGGTCAAGTGGCAAGCTCATTTTGAGTCTTTTAAGGTCCTCCACACTGCTTTCCATAGTGGTTGTAGGAGTTTACATTTCACAGCATGGGAATGAGTGTTCTTCTTTTCCTACAACCTCTTTTGTTTTCTTGATCCTAGCCAGTCTTATCAGAGTGAAGTGATATCTTAGAGTGGTTTTAATTTGCATTTCCTTAATTATTAGTGATGTTGAACACTTTTTTTTTTTTTTTTTTTTTTGAGACAGGGTCTCCCTTTAGTCCCAGCTGGACTGGAGCTTGCTATGTAGACTAGGCTGCCTTTGAACTCACAGAGATCTGCCTACCTCTGCTTCCTTAGTGCTGGGATTAGAGGCGTGTGAACACTTTTAAAGATGTTTCTCAGCTATCTTTACTTCCTCACTGGTGAAGTCTCTGTTAGCTCTTTACTCCATCTTTTGAGTAGGTCATTTTTTTTTTTTTTTTTTTTGGTCTTTTTTTGAGACAGGGTCTCCGTAGCCCCAGCTGTCCGGAACTCGCTTGTAGACCAGGCTGGCCTTGAACTCACAAAGATCCACCCTCTGCCTTCTGCCTCAGTTGCCAGGATTAAAGGAGTGCCCACCATGCCGCTGGTGCCATTTGTTTTGTTTTCTTCTTGTTTTTTTGGTAGTTTATTATTCTGGATGTTAATGCTCTGTCAGATGTATCCACTGTGAAGGACACTCTGTGGGTTTTCTCTTCACTTCCTTGATTGTTTCTTTTTGCTGTACAAGAAGCTTTTGAGTTTGATGAGGTCCTACTATCAGCTGTTGACCTATTTTCTTGTGCAGCTGCTCTGTTTGATTTAGTCCCAGGCCAGCTGGGACTAAAGGGAGACCCTATCTCAAAAATACAAAAAAAAAAAGGTCTTTTCCTATGCTTATGTCTTGTAGGTTGCTGCCAACGTTTTCTTGTATCACCTTCAGAGTATTGGGTTTCATGTTGAGGTCTTTGATCCACTTGGAGTTGATTTTTGTACAGGGTGAGAGGTAGAGGTTTAATTTTGTTCTACATATGGTGATCCAGTTTTGCCAGCACCATTTGCTGAAGATGCTATTTTCCTCCAATGGGCTTTTTTTTGGCTACTTTGTCGAATACGAGGTGGTTGAAATTGTATGAGCTCAAGTTTGGATCTTAGAATTTTGTTCCATTGTTAATGAGTCTGTTTTTGTGCCAGTACCAGGTTGTGTTTATGGCTGTAGCTCTGTAATATAGCTTGAACTCTCGTAAAGTGATCCCCCCTGTATTGCATTTTTTCGATCAGGGTTGCTTTAGCTATTTGGGATCTTTTATTTTTCCATATGAATTTAAGGATTTTTTTTCCAAGTCTGTGGAGAAACTCATGGGGATTTTAATTGGGATTGCATTGAATCTGTATATTAATTTGGGCAGAGTGGACACTTTTTACTATATTAGTTTTTCCAATCCATGAGCATGGGAGGTTTTTCCATCTTTTGATGTCATCTTCAATCTCCTTCAGGAGCTTAAATTTTTTGTTGTAGAGATCTTTGGTGTCTTTGGTTAGGTTTGTTCCTAGGTATGTAATTTATTTATTTAATTTATTTATTTATTTATTTAGGCTACTGTGAATGGGAAAGTCTCCTTATATTCTTTCTCCAGTTGCTTGTTGGTCTCCACCTTACTTTTTTTTTTTTAAAGATTTTCTAATCTTTTTTTTTTTTTTTTTCAAAATGTTTTTTTTTTTTTTTTCTTTTATCTTTGTGTGTTTGTGTACCTGTGTTGTGTGATGCCTNCGGAGGTCAGAAGAGGGTGTCGGATTCCCCTGGAACTGGAGTTAAAGATAGTTCTTCGCCACCATGTGGGTGCTTGAACCCCGGTCCTCTGCAAGAGCAGTCGGCCCTCTTAACCACTGAGCCATCTCTCCAGCCCCCCACCTTACTTTTTTGACACAGTGTTTTTCATTGAACCTGGAGCTCACTCTCAGCTGGACTTGCCGGCCGGTGAAGTCTCAGGATCCACTTGTCTCTCTTCCAGTGACACAGCCTGTCATGGCCACAGCCAACTGTATATGGGTGTTGGGGCTTTGAGCTCAGGTCCTCGTGCTTCTTCACCAAGCACTTTACCCATAGTGCTACCTTCACAGCTTGGTGTTTTGATTATAAATGATATTTTATCATGATTGTCCACAGCAGGGATTGGCCTTGGTTAATAATTGGAGAGCTGGACTCTCACAAATCATGGAGTTTGGTGGGTGAGGTACAAGTGGAATCCAGGATTTAACCCTGTGTCCAGCACCCAGTCCTCACTGCATTCAGAGTGCTAAGGGAAAGGATCACGGTTCCTGAGTCACCGCTCAGCCGATGACTTCATGAGAGCTGTTGGGAAAGCTTTTGTGAAAAACCTGGCTTGGTGGCATAATTTTCTGTGCAGCTCTGGAGCCTGCCCTTTCAAGAGGCTTTGATGTCTGCCTGCATTTGTCTGCAGGAGCTCTTCTGTATGCCGAGGCACGATTCTCTTCTCTATCCTAAGTATGGTGATGTGCCATTCTATCCGCAGCGAATCACTTACTGTCTGGGCATAGCCTCAATTCAAAAGATCAATAAATCAGGGGAATTCAGCAGATAGCCACTTAGCTGATTAAAAGGGAAGAGATTTATGTGGAAATTAGGTAATGCTGAACCCACAACTCTCCAACACTCACATAAAGGGTGTTTTTAGAAGTTTGACAAATACATATATAAATGGTACATCTGTGGGGAGAGATTTGTCAAATCAGGAAAACATTACATGTTCTCTGGTGTCTAAACCTGTACGTAGGGTTTAATACCATCAGCTTTCCACTCCCAGTGTTTAAATCTCCACTGTGTAATTACTTCCTTGGTTTAAATAATACCCTCTCCTAGCAATCTTAATTTATTTTTTTATTTTTTAATTTTTTTAATTTATTTTATTTATTTCTGTATGTGTATGAATGTACTGTCTGCATGCAAGTGTGTGCACCCGTGTAGTGCAATGCCGCGGAGGTCAGAAGAGGGTGTCGGATTCCCCTGGAACTGGAGTTCTCCTGGAATTGGAGTTTCAGACGGTTCTCGGCCGCCATGTGGGTGCTGGGGATCGAACCCGGGTCCTCTGTAAGAGCGGTCGGTGCTCTTAACTGCTAGGCCATCTCTCCAGCCCCGCAATCTTAATTTAAAATGTAGACTATTACAGAAATGGAAATTTAGATTAAAGGGGGATGATATGAAAGAAGCTGTTCGAACACTTGTTTCTTCCCCTTGACCATCAACAATAAGCATTTTGATATCTTTGTATACTCTTCCCTTGGTTGCTTATCACTGCTCACTGTTTGCCTAGTGCTGAGGTCAGGGTTCGAAGAAACTTCAAGAACATGCAGAGCCAGTGGTGAAGTGCTGTGTGAAGCCCCCCTTTTCTGAGCTTGGGTGTTATTTTTGCTTGTTGGGTGACTGTGCTTTTCCACTTTGGCTACTTCACACGCCTTCAGGTTCACACCCGGAGTTGGTTTTCATGAAAAGTCTGCTGGTTCAGTGCACATGCTTTTGTGTCTTGTCTATGCAGTTGATTCACGTATGTCATCTCCTACCCAAATCATGCTGCATTCCTCAGAGCATGATAAAAGTCAAATGTGTCAGTCAAAGCTGTCCATCTACTACAAAGGGAGAGTAAGCCGTTCCAAGAAAGCCTAGGAATTAAGAAGCTCCAACTACAACTCACGTCTTAAACACATACTTGGTGATGTATTTTCAGCATTTTATAAGCATTTCCACTCATTCTTTACTATTTCCTCAATTCACAGACCGAGAGTCCAATGATCCTGGCTGAGGCCACAGATCACCATGTTCATTATTTTTACTTTATGGAAAATGGAAAGTTTTCACTTTGTTCTATTGTGTTAGAGTTATAAGAATTATACTCTCAACCAGGTGTGGTGGCACACACCTTTGATTCCAGCACTCAGGAGGTAGAGACAGAGGCAGAGGCAGGCAGATCTCTGTGTGTTCAAGGCCAGCCTGGTCTACATAATGAGTTCCAGGACAGCTAGGGCTACAGGGAGACCCTGTTGCAGAAAAAAAAAAAAGGAAAAAAAAAAAGAATTATACCCTCCACCAAGAGAATTATGCTCTCTCACACCACTCTCATGCATTTTTATAAAGTAATGGGATGAGATGAGATGAATTGCCAAACATCTCTATTAAAGGCAACTGCTTGGTAGGGATAATGCTGGAATTCAATTGTATGCCAACAGCAACATTATTCATCAATTCATTAAAAACCAAGCATGGTGGGGCAGACTCTAAATCCCCACACTTAGGAGTTGAAAGCAGAGGGTCTTGATTTATCTTGAGTTAGAGGCCACCTTGTGCCACGTGGTTGAAGGAAGCTTTCTTTTTGTGCTGAACAGGGACCACGGGGCCCTGCTAAGGGGAGGGGGACACAGCACTTGCCAACAGATGCTGTAGAGAGCTGGCCTCTTGGTGCAGAGAACGGCCGGCCGACTACTTCCCGTAGCCTGGCCTGGGTGGTACTTCCAACTCAGGCCTTTAGCCTGGGACACATGAGACACGTGTTCCACTCTTGGCTGTGACTTCCCACCTGCCCAGAGACTGCTGAACCCTGGACAGGAAATTTCCAGGCTGTTGGCTGTTGGCCTATCTTCAGCCTATGTCCACTCACAACACCAGCTACCCAGATTGGTGGTCCACATGAGGACCGCTTTCCAACCCACTGGCCACCTGAATGAAATGCAGGCCTACCTTGGCCTGTATGCGCACAATAATTAATAAAAATGATGGCTGGGAATTCCGTGATGATGTTACTATGAAATTCAAATTTACTCCTTGCTACAGCCTGTTTTTATAAACCAAATGACGTTAGTTCCCAGAGCCAATCATAGGCCTCCCAACTCTGCGCCACTGCACACCTTGCCCCACCCAGCATCACGCACCTAGGCCACGTTGTTTGCTCCTCCTTGGGGCGGGGTCAGACTGCCTGCCACGTGGTACCCTGAGGGATGCAATTCAAACTGGATCTTCCTACACGTGGTGAGAAGTTTGGAAAAAAATAGGTGCACACACATAAACACACACACTATTTACAATTCTTTTTCAGCAAGAAGGATTGAACCCAGAGTCTTACACATGCTAAGGAAACTCTCCCACTGAGCTGTATGCTCAATATGTGTATGTGTACATGCAGATGCTTGTGTATTTGTACATTTATTTATTGAGCAATTAAGTCTGCACTATTATGGCCTGTAGTCCCAGTGGGCTTTTAAAAGTCTCTTTGATGTATTTCTATAGTGTAAGAAAATGGGCATCTCTGAAGATATTAAGTTGGAGGTCTGTCTACCTTTTGCCTTGCATTGCAGTTCAACTAATTAGCAATTCATGTGAGTATGCTGTCCTTGTGCCTTGCTGCAGCTGGTTTGTGTCCCTGTGGGAACCCAACCCCTGATATGATGGTATTTGGAGGTAAGGGCTTGGGGGTGGGCATTAAGCCATGAGAGCAGAGTCCTCCTGAATGGGATTGGTACCCTTATAAATGTTTTTTTTTTTTTTTTTTGGTATGTGTATGAATGTACTGTCTGCATGCAGGTCTGTGCACCCGTGTCGTGCAATGCCGCGGAGGTCAGAAGAGGGTCTCGGATTCCCCTGGAACTGGAGTTCTCCTGGAATTGGAGTTACAGACGGTTCTTAGCCGCCATGTGGGTGCTGGGGATCGAACCCGGGTCCTCTGTAAGAGCGGTCGGCGCTCTTAACCGCTAGGCTATCTCTCCAGCCCCGGGATTGGTACCCTTATAAAACAGGCTCCAGAAAGTTCCTTTTCCACTCTGCCAGGTGAGGCACATTGAAGAGCTGGCCATTTAAACACCAGGAAACAGGCCTTCATCAAATACCTAGTCTATAGGTTTCCTCAAAGGCAAAAAGTCAATTTCTGATTATTTATTTATTTATTTATTTATTTATTTATTTATTTATTTAGTTTGAGACAGGGTCTCCCTGTAGCAGAAGCTGGCCTGGAGACCAGCTTTGAATTAGCTTTGAATTCACAGAGATCCACCTGCCTCTGCCTCTGGAGTGCTGGGATTAAAGGCATATGCCACTACGTCTGGCAATTTCTGATGTTTTTAAACCACCCATTCCTGGATATTTTTTTTTAATGATAGCTAGGATGGGCTGAGACACCCCTTGTGCTGCTTTGTGGTATGAGGAAGCTCAGAAACAAGCTCTTCTTAATATTCAGTGTAGCACCAAACTAAATCCTCAAAAATAACAGCAGCTCAATAATAAACACCCTGTTTGCATTTGGTGGCACACATAGTTTCCTTCTCTTCTATCACATCCTCAACTTGTGAAACACTATTTTTCACTTGGTTAAAAAGTATCAATTCTACGAAGAAGCCAAAGGATGATTCAGTATTCAGGATATTGCCTGATGATGGCACCCTTTGGGTGCACATTAATCTTTCCCAAGAAGTCTAATTCTCAGCCTCAGCTAAAATAGGAATGAATGTCCTGGTTTGTCTTCCATTGCTGTGACAAAACACTCTGACCAACACCAACTTGGGGAGGAAAGGCTTTATTCAGCTTACATCTCCTGGGTCACAGTTCATCACTTAGGAATCCCAAGGCAGGCATTCAGGGCAGGAACCTGGAGGCAGGAGCTGAAGCACAGGCCATGGAGGAAGGCTGTTCATTGGCTTGCTTCCCCGGCTCATGCCCAGTCCGCCTTCCCACACAGTACACAACAACCTGCCCAGGGTGGCACCACTCATTGTGGGCTGGGCCCTCCCACACTGCTCGACCATCAAGACAATACTCCACAGATGTGGCCACAGGCCAATCCAATGGAGCCAATTCCCCAATTGAGGCTCCCTCAACCCAGGTGTGTCAAGTTGACACTAAAGCTATCCAGCACAATTGACCCTGTGTCAACTTGACACACAACCAGCATCACTACTACAACCACGCACCCACTGCCATTGCCTGTCGCCCAAAAGTATGAGCCCGAACATACATCACCAAACACAATGACAGGTTACAAGCCTTAATAAGCCACAGAGACCTCAAAATGTCATGAACGCTTAAAAGTTCAGTCTACTGAAAAGTCTCTTAACCTCTTAACTGTGGGCTTGTTAAAATCCAAAACCAAGACTGTCTTATTTCAAAGGAAGAAATCAGGCATTCTCAAACAAAACCTAAGTCCAGCAAAGAAGCTCAGGTGCGACACCTGGGATTCACTACGGTCTTCTGGGCTCCAAAAGGGTCTCGGCAGCTCCCTTCTCTGACTCTGCGTCTTTGGCACACACAGCTCATCTCACAGGCCCAGGCTGAACTCATTCCACACCTGCTGCTGCTTCTTGCGTGGTTCCCATGGTCCTGGCTATCTCCAAAAAGCTGGGGCCGCTCACTGAACTGAGGCAGCACCTCACAATGTCTTCTGACCTCTCCTGGTGCAAAGCCTCAGCTTCTCTCCATGACTCCTGCAATGTTGGGGTCTTCACTGCAACAAGGTGCACTTCACCAATGGTCTTTCCTGAACTCTCACAGTGCAAGCTCTCGTGATCTGACTTCTCTGTGTGACCCCCTAAAATTTCAACCACCAGAACCATAATAGGAGACTTTACCTGACATTACCAAGTCCTGCTTCTGCGTGCCTAGAGATGGAGGCTCAGGCGCCCTTGGATCACAGCTTCTGTGTGCTGACCCTGAAGAAAAATTCCCCAGACAGATTCACACCACGTGATGCTGGTCTCTTGTTACTTACAGCTGATTTTTCAGCCCCAGCTAACCAGCATGCAATGTGTCCCAGTACAACAAAAAATTCACTTCAGGTTCTGGTTTCTTGTTACTTACAGCTGTTCTTTCAGCCCCAGCTGACCAGAACCCACAGATTACACAGTCCTGATGATCTCTGCTTCCCCTTTGAAACTTAGAAACTTCACAAGCCAGGCCTCCATTTTTTCTACATCTCCTTCAGCAAAACTGCTCCAAGCTCCAAAGCTAAGCTCTTTGGCACTCATGATCTTCCAGCCCAAGTTCCAAACACCTCCACATCCTCCCCAAAACACCAAGGTCAGGTCTGTCATAGCAATACCCACACTTTGGTACCAATTTCTGTCCTGGTTTGTCTTCCATTGCTGTGACAAACACTCTTGACTGACACCAAACTTGGGGCGGAAAGGGTTTATTCAGCTTAACATCTCCCAGGTCACAGTTCATCACTTAGGGAGCAAAGCAGGAACTCGTGCAGGAACCTGGAGGCAGGAGCTGAGCCATAGGCCATGGAGGAAGCTGTTCATTGGCTTGCCTTCCCCAGCTCATGCCCAGCCGCTTCACACACAGTAACACAACAACCTGCCCAGGGTGGCACCAACTCATCTGTGGGTGGGCCCTCCACACTGCTTGACCATCAAGACAATACTCCACAGATGTGGCCAAGGCCAATCCAATGGAGCCAGTTCCCCCAATTGAGGCTCCCTCAACCCAGGTGTGTCAAGTTGACACTAAAGCTATCCAGCACAATGAGTAAAGAATTTTAGAAGACACTTGATGAGGAGATGCCACTCCAGTTTGGAAAAAGGGAAGCCTAGGTCAGTGGGTTTGATGTCATGTGATTAGAATACACTCTATTGAGCAATGGTAACCAATCATCAATCACCAGTGCTGACAGGCATGTTGGTGAAAGCGACTGTGTCTGTAAGTGAGAATCTGCATGTCTGATAGAGAGTAAACATTTTACAGACTCTCCAGGGGACTGTTAAGAGGGAGAGGATACCATGTTCTTTCATTGAGGACCTGGACAAAAGCTGAGTTTGCTGGTATACACCTGCAATCCAGTGTAGGGAGGCTGAGGCCCAGGCTGGCTTTGAACTCCCTCTGTAGCCCAAATTCACATTCCTACCATATTGGTTTGAGGGATGGGACTAAGAGTGTCCTTGGAAGAAACAATCCAAATGCAGCCCTGTGGTCTAGAATGTTGCTGAGGCTGTAGTCTGTAGGCCTAGAACAGCTCTGTGAATGAAGTGATGTCTCCTTTGAATCAAGCTTGCATTCCTTCTCATTGTGCAGTGTGCCTAGATGTTCACCTTCTGTATTTCGTTTTTGTCCGCTTCAATTTTTATTATATATTTTGCTCTCCCCAATACCCAACACTGTTTTTTTTTTTTTTTTTAATGAAAGAAAAAAAAAAAAAGAACTAAACAATCCCCTCAATGCCGCTGGATGCTCACGAGCAGGGTTAAGATCTTTCTTTCTTGGGCTGGTTCTACATGGAGAGACCTCACTAATTTTGTTCCGCTTGTGTTGGCCAGGCCAGGGCGCAGAGCTGGGGGTGTTCATGCATCTGCTGTATTGAAGCACAGCCGGATGCAGTCAGACCTTGTTTCTTAAAAAAATAAGAGGCGGGGTGATCTGAGGTGATTTGTTTTTAAACACAGTCTCACACCTTAGTGTCTTGGGGCTGGAGGCAGAGCTCAGCATTAGACCACTTATTTAGCATTCAAAAGGCCCTAGGTTCAATTTCCAGTGCCACAAGAAAAAAATTGTCCTTATTTAGATACACAGAGGTCTCGTTAGAATCAGAATTTGAAGTTAAGCATAGCGTCCTGTTGTATCTTAGCTGGGCAGTGCCCATGTGCACCATTTGAGAGCATTTAACTTAGCAGCACCTCAGTCTTCTGAAGAGCATCCTTAATCCCCAGGAACATGAAAAAAAATTTCTGAGTTTAGGACTCAGGAGACGGTTGGGTGGGTGAAACACCTGGCATGTAGGCACCCACGTAAAAGCTGGGTGAGTGTGGTGGCCTGCTTGCGATCCCGGAACTCAGGGAGGAAGAGATGGCGGCAAGGGATCTCCAGACTTCGATATCCAGCCTCGGTGAGAGACCCTGCCTCAGTAAATAAAGCAGAGAGTACTGAAGATACCCACCTCTACACACATGTGGACACACATGCACATTTGTTCCCAGCCTGCAACATGCACACCATACATGCACATCACATACCCAGGCAGCTACTGAGAATGCCAGGCTGAAATGTAAGGGCTGCCTATCAACCCCTCCGACTTCATCTAAAGCCTTTAAAGAAAAGGATGAAACGGAGTTCACAGCCCTGCTCAGGGCCTGGCCTGAGATCTCCTCTGGCTCCTGGCTCTGTGAGCATCAATCCAGCATGGATTTCTCGAGCCCTGCAGATGCGGTCCTGGCTCCGCCTCTTCTTGGCCAGCCTGGATAAGTGACAATTAGTACTTGTTGGCTTCCTGACCTGGGAAAAGTGAGGAAGGAGTGAGAATATGCACACATTGGGGTGCTGAGTGCCCAACTGGGAATGAATGCCTGGGCGGCTGTCCTCTGAGGGTGGCGGCTGCGCCTCCTGATTTGGTATCATGTTCCCTTCAGACACTTCGGCTATTTCAAGTTTCACAATCTCATCACCTTCCTTATCTTGAGATAACAAGTTGTTTTGTATCCACAGTCAAGGAGAAGATCCAGAAATAAAGGCCAGAGTGACAGATATACTATTAAATATAAACTACTCCACGAAACGGGGATGATTCTATTGTGTTAATTTTACTTATGAATTACTCTAGAATTCATGGTCTTTAAGAGTAAGGTGTTCTCTCTATCCCCTTTACAAACCCAAGGGGGCTTTAGCAAGGCAGAGCAGGTGAGGGGTGCTTCATTCAGACTTCATGTCTCTGACATGTGTGTCATTTCCCCAGCATACCCTCGCCCCGTGGAAAAGCTGGTCCTCTAGTATCAGCAAAAGCCTTCCAGTGTCTAACAACGGATGTCCTGTGGTTCTTTGACAGAGAATGAACAATCTGAGCTGGCTGAAGTTTGCCCAGGCATTTTGCTCTGTTTAATATTTAACTTTTGCTTTTTCCTGAGTTAGACTCTTGCTATTTAGCGCGATCTGGCCTTGAACTTGTGATATTCCTACCTCATCCTTTGGAATGCTGGGACTTCAAGTGTGCACCACCACGCCTGGCTTTACATTTTAATTTATACATGATTATATTGTCTCTTAAGGTGTCTGCTAGACTCTGGCGCTTAGCTAGGAATGGGTTGAATTACCTATGTGGTCTTTTGCCCAGGGCTCTTTGTCTTTAGCACTCAAGCAATTATAAAATGTCTGGTCCTCAAACAGAACAATCCAGCTCCCTTTTAAATGGAGACTGTGATCTTCCTTGGCGATGCAACCTCGTACCCTGAGTCCTGAAAAGACAACTCTCATTTAGGAGAAATGCTTCCAAGAGCTTTGAGTGCCTCCACATCAAGCTCTGGAATGGTGACTGTTTTTAATGACTTTAAGCTGATACCCTCTTCCAAAGGGGCTATGCTCCCAATTTATGTAGGGCAAATGTCTGGTACCTTCCTTGCTGAAAAAGAGAGAAAGAAAAATAAAACCCTACAAATTTGTTACCTGGAAGGTCATTTTACCATATTATTAGACTGATTTACACTTAAGAATAGGTTTGAAAAAAAATATGACAAGTTCTCTCTAGAAGCACAACGCCTACCAGGGACCTTTTCTCTGATGGATTAATAACTATTTGTGCTTTATTCCCACAGCAATAATGTTTGCTGCCAATAGTGTTATTTCAATTTTTGGCCCAATGGAAATATCACTCTTTTTTTTTTCACAATGAGAATATATATTTGCAGTGATCCAATTGACATTCTGTCGTATTGTTTTCCTGTTTCATAGCCGGGTTTCCGCCGTCTGTCTCTTGTGACCAATCTCTCCCTCCTCGCCATTGCCCAGCCTTCAGTGAGGGCTTTGAAACTCCTTGGACAGGTTTCCCTCTATCACTTGGAGAATCTGCTGGGGATGTAGGTCAGGGGTGGGACACTCACCTAGCACGTACAGGCCCTGGGTTCTATTCCTGGGAAAACACACACACCACACACACACACACACACACACACACACACACACACACTGTACACAACCCTGTATACTTGGAGAATCCTTGCCCGCATGGATGAATTATCTAGACTTTCAAATTTCTTTTTTTTCCCTCTCAAAATGTTTTTTTTTGAGACAGGGTCTCCCTGTAGCTCCAGCTGTCCTAGAACTCACTGTGTAGACCAGGCTGGCCTTGAACTCACAGAGATCCACCTGCCTCTGCCTCCTAAGTGCTATATACCACCACACCCAGCCTCTTAAAAACTTTTTTAGGGTAAAAAAATTTTTTTTTTGTCTTTTCATGACAGGGTCTCCATGTAGCCCCAGCTGGCCTGGAACTCACTCTGTAGACCAGGCTGGCCTTGAACTCACAAAGGTCTGCCTGCCTCTGCTTCTCGAGTGCCAGGTTCAAAGGTGTGTGCCACCACACCAGGCCTAGGGTAGAATTTTTTATTGAACTTTTGTATATTTCAAACATAATATCCTAATCAGTTTTAATCATCTTTATACCCCCCTTCTCCATTGGCACCTTCCCACAACTCCCATTCTGGAAGTCACACATTCTGTCATTTGTGTTATGGCCTGTTGTGCCAAATTTATCCCCTGCCCCCCATTCCTCAGTGTAAGTTCATCCACTGAGATCTAGTCAGTCTATCTGGAGTCCCTTGTTTTAAGAAGGCCAGTTCTTCCTCATCCAACAGTAATCAGCTGCCAATATTTCTTCAGCTAAAATTGTGTTCTGGTACCCATTTCTGCAGTACTATGCTGGGGTTTTGTCTGGTTGAGTTTGCATGGGTCTTGTGCATGCTGACACCAATGCTGTAGGTTCATATGAGCAGGGTCCCAGGGGCCTGTGGGATTCCATTTCTATATGGTTGACTTTCTTTTTCTGTCTTTTCTTTTTTCTTTTCTTTTCTTTTCTTTTCTTTTCTTTTTGAGACAGGTTCTCCCTTTAGTCCCAGCTGGTCTGGAGCTCACTCTGTAGACCAGGCTGGCCTTGAACTCACAGAGATCTGCCTGCCTCTGCCTCCCTACTGCTGTGACTAAAGGCATGTGCCATCATGCCCGGCCTAAGATGGTTCTTAGCTGCCTTGTGGGTGCTGGGAATCAAACCCAGGTCCTCTGCAAGAACAGTCAGTGCTTTTTTTATTTTTTATGTTTTAAATTTTTTTTTTAATTTTATTTTGTATGTGTATGAATGTACTGTCTGCATGTAGGTTTGTGCACCCGTGTCGTGCAATGCCGCGGAGGTCAGAAGAGGGTCTCAGATTCCCCTGGAACTGGAGTTCTCCTGGAATTGGAGTTTCAGACGGTTCTCAGCCGCCATGTGGGTGCTGGGAATCGAACCCGGGTCCTCTGTAAGAGCAGTTGGTGCTCTTAACCGCTAGGCCATCGCTCCAGCCCCCAGTCAGTGCTCTTAACCACTGAGCCATCTCTCTAGCACCAACTTTCATATTTCTTTATCTCCTTAATGGCACATTAATTTCTCTCTAGTAGCTTATTCATTTATTATACTTTTAAAAAATTTCTCAGAAGTAGCCTATCATTTGTCTTAAACCCCCAATAGATTATTTTTATTTAAATTTACATCCTTAAACAAAGAACATCTGAACTCTTATTCTCCCCTTCCCTTCCCTTCCTTTCCCTTCCCTTTCCTTCCTTTCCTTATTTTCTTCCTTCCTTCCTTCCTTCCTTCCTTCCTTCCTTCCTTCCTTCCTTCCTTCCTTCTTTCCTTCCTTCCCTCCTTTCTTTGTCTGTATCACACACATCCTGGGAATGGTCGGTGCATCCCCCATAACATACAGAACATTTACTGAATGCACAAATCACAACTGCATCCTTCCACCCAGAACGTCAAAAACAATGATGATGATGACCAATAAAAAGAGAGAAGAGGAGGAGGAGGGAGAGAAGGAGGAGGAAGAAGGGAAGGGGGAAGCAGAGGGGGAGGGGTTGGAGAAGAAGACATGATAGGAGAACCTGGAGATGCAGAGGAGGTGGCTGGCTCAGTCAGTAAAGTGCTTGCCACACAGACACCACATTAAAAAAGGAAAGAAGGAAAAGAGGAAAGAGCTGGGTGCCAGCTCGGTCCCTCCACACAACCCCAGCCCTGCAGAGGCAGGCTGACCACCCAGTGTAGATGAATCAACAAACTCCAGGTTCAGTGAAAGACTCTGTCTCACAAGTTTGAGAATAATTGAGGAGAACTCTTTTTCTTTGGGGGGGGTATATTTGGCACAGGGTCTCCCTTTAGTCCAAGCTGACCTTGAACTCACAGAGATCCACCTGCCTCTGCCTCCTGAGTGCTGGGATTAAAGGCGTGCGCCACCATGCCCGGTGAATACTTTTCGTTTATTATCTATGGGTCCAGGAATAATGATCACACAAAAGAGGACTTCACCTTCCAAGGTTGCATTGTAACATTCATCTGCTCATTGACTCAGGGCAGGGATCTGGAAGCAGGACCTGAAGCCCAGGCCATGGAGGAATGCTGCTTAGTGGCTTGCTCCCCAGGCCCATGCTCAGCCTGCTTTTTTATACAGTGCAGAATAACCTGCCAAGGGGTAGCACCGCCCACCGTGGGCTGGGCCCTCCATATCACTTAACAATCGAGCAAATATACCACAGACATGGCCCCAGGCCAGTCCAATGGATGCATTTCCTCAATTGAGTCTCCCTCAATTCAGATGTGACAACTTGACACTAAGGCTTTTCAGCACAGTAGGCACTCAAAACGTTTTCTCTCCTTTCTGCCATGCATGGGGCAGTGCAGGGAGTTTCTTGGAAATGTAGAGGACTGTCTTTGGAGAAGGCTGTGAATTCGATTTTATGTTATCGTTGTGACTTTGGGTGAGTTATTCAACCTCTCGGAGCCTAAGTGTTCTCACTTTAGTGCTTTTGTCTTTAAGACTGTTTTAAGACTTAGATCATAATGCTCTTAGATCTTAGATTATTATCACAGTGCCTGCCACATAGCAAGCAGTCTTAAATGGTAGTTAATGTTAGGGTAGAGAAACATCATTTGGCCTTATTGGTATATTTGAGAATCAAAAGAATACATTTCCAGCCTAGATGTTCAGTAAACAGCTGTTGAATATAATTGCATTCTCTGTTGAATGGATTTTTTTTTGTCCTTTGCAAACATTAAATTTTCTCCCTAGTTGCCTAAAGTAAAAAAAAAAAAAATCAAGGAAATAATCAAATCCCCAAATCCCATGAACAAGAGATCCCATCATAATTAATTTGGAGAATATTTCTAGATTTTTTTTTTCAGTTTTCAGTACGGGGTGGGGGGTTGGGGAGTTTGAACCTAGGGCCTCAAGGCATGGTTGACAAGTGCTCTATCAATGAGCTATGTGCCCAGTCTGGTTTCTGGATCTTTATGCATGCATACATATGGAAAAATTTGCAAACACACACACAGAATCCATAAGTACATGCCACTTTGTAAATTGATATTTTTACTCAAAAATATGTCATAAACATCTTTCCAAGGCAGAGAATATTATCTTTGCATCTAAGAACTGAACATCGTTTCCTTTAACAGTTATGCTGCAGTTTGGTAGTTGAGGGGACCGAACACTAGGTGGTAGCATTGAGATAAAAATCTTGGAAATTAACCAGGGTTGAGGCCGAGAGCGCCCCCACTCCCATACTTTGTTCAGCTGAATCTGGTCATTATCATCCAAATAATTAACAACTGATGAAAGAACATTTGTATTATTAAAATTATATTTCTTTGGCGGCTCCAGATCTCCAGGTTGGGTTCTATTAATCCCAAGACAGAAAGATTTGTTCAAACTGCCTAAACATTTGTTTTGTCATCTAGTTGTGAAACCAAAAATTTACACTCCAAGGGAGGAGGAAGTTGCTTGCATCTCTTTTTCATACTCTCTAATACTGATGTCAGACAGAGGGACTGACACCTTTGATGTCTCTGCATCCAGACAAATCAGGTCTGATTCTTGAGCCTTGCACATTGTAGCAGGTCTGGTCCAGGGGACTCTAGGTGGTGCTTGTCTGTGAGACCTCAGATCCCAGGACCCTTGGCACACAAGTCTGCTGGGAGGGGAGGCTCCACCTGGCAACAGTGCTTTCAGAGGGACAGCTAGTCAACCTAGAATGTCCCAGTCCGTCTTCCTTGGGTCAGGGTAAATCACTCATTTTTATCGTAGCTATTGTCCACCTGGATCTGGAATTACCACAGACAAGAGGCCCCTGGGATTTTGTTCAACTGAATTGTTATTGACATGCTGGGAATTAATGACTGGAGAAAGAGCATTTGTCCTATTAAGACTGTATTTCTTTGGAGGCGCCTATTTTCCCAGACATGGGCTGCAGGCAGCTCACACACTCCATGCATACAACTTGCTATGTGCAGTTTGATCGGCTGGGGAAAGAGCAAGGGGGAGAGTAACAGTGTTACAGGTGTCTGGGCCTTCAGTTTAGATGCTGGCTAACCTTGTGATGCTGGTTAAGCCCAATGGCCTGCGTATTTCTCCAGATGACAACACTCGGTCCCTCTCTGGGTTATGACATATGCACACCACACAGGTGCTTGGAACCTCTTCTTTTCACCCATTAAAAACAAGAAAAAATATTTCAAGGAAGTTAATAATTTATATATTTAAAACAGCCATCCTGGGTGAAAATCAGAGCTTTGTGTGTGAGCTTTCAAGAAATATTTATTTTAGGATTTAGTTTTTTTTTTTTTTGGTCTTTTCAAGACAGGGGCTCCCTGTACCCCCAGCTGTCCTGGAACTTGTTCTGTAGACCAGGCTGGCCTTGAACTCACAAGGTCAGCCTGCCACTGCCTCCCAAGTGCTAGGATTAAAGGCATGCACCACCACGCTTGGGAGGATTTAATTTTTTAATCTTGCTCTATTGTCTCCTTTACTGAGTTCATGACTCCTAAACAAGTAGTACAATATTCTGTGATTCAGGACAGGAAGGTACTCATTCAGTGCTCAGCAGCTATGCCCAGCTCACTGATTACCCCATGGTCTATTATAGCCTTGAGTCACCAGCATGGATCTCATCCTGTGAGAAGCAGCTCACAGGAAGGAGGTCTGTACACATAGGCACCGTGCACAGCCATAGTGATGCTTGTTCTGAGATCTGGGAGCTCACCCTCCTGGCTTTAGCCAGAGATGCTGGAGATTTCTGTCTATAACACAAAGCTCAGTGTAGCTCTTGAGGAGATGCTTCGAGAAGGGCTGTTGAAGGACCAAAGGCAACCTGGCTTTCTTTCTGGTTTTGGGTAGCCAGTGACAGAGTTAACACTTGACCCAAATGAGTCACTGTCAATTTGATAGCCTTTGAGTAACAGGGTAAAACCCTTTCTCTCCCTCATTTGTATCTTCTATATTCATCATTTAATCATTCTTTAGTTACTTCTTCCCCCTCTCTTCCCTTTCTGTCTCCCTTCCCTTCCTCCTTTTCCTCCTGTTCCCCCTCTCTTTCCCCTTTCCTTTTCCCTTTCTGACTTTTGAGACAGTATCTCTCAAGCTGGCCTTGAATTCATGATCTTCCTGCTTCTACCTCCCCAGTGCTGAGAGAACAGAAGGGAACCACCATGCCTGCTCCCCTATATTCCTTCAATAAAAGGGGGTCTACTATATTCACTGCTTTGTACCTTGTTGTATTAGTCAGGTTTCTCTAAAGAAACAGAAGCAACAGGATGAATATATATAACTATATACAATTTATTAATTTGCTCACGTGACGGAGCTCATCAGTAGCGCCGAACTGGAGAGGCCGGGAATCCAGGGAACTGCTCAGTCCGCAAGGCTGGATGTCTCAGGAGTCCCAGTCTAGTGCTGAAGGCCCGAATGGATTCCAGGAGATCTGCCAGTCTCAGTACACGCTGGGATCCGAAAGGTTGATCACTGCAGCAAGACAAACTCACCAGATGAGAGAGAGGCAAGCCGCAGGAAGAAGGAAAAA